>ML795829.1:21611-36795 GCA_009831015.1 Picea engelmannii
CCCTGAATTTTTCTCACTAGTCCATACTATTACCTTGACCACAATGCATCTTTTCCTCTACAAATAAGTCATTTGTCCCACTGAATACCTCAGTGTTGTGAACTAGTTGTTTGACTCTCATCATTAGCGTGCGCTGTGAATTAGGCGCTATAAACCCTCAATTCAAGAATTGTTGAAATCCTCGTCTTCTGCATCAATTTGAAGTTTAATCTTAACCTGTTAAAGGAGACCACTATTAAACCTGAGGATTATGGATGATCATTTGTAGAACCAAGCTTAAATTTCATACATCATTAGTGTTGCCAACTGATATTTGTGTTGTTGAAACCCTGTTTTAGCAAATAATTCTCACTTGTCTTCCTTTCATTATAAATCTCAATTGTTGTTCCGTTATCCCTCCTGTTTGAAGTGTGTTCTATCTCATACCGTTGTTTTCCATAGAGTGATGTGTATAAATCTTTGGACAAGGTGAGATTTAGGAAAACAAGTATGTAATTAAAACCCTAAATTCTTGTGTACTATGTTTTCACACACCTAGTTGTCATAACAAATTCTAGAAAGCATTCTTCCAACAATAGTTATGGATAGTCAATAATACAAGAAGACTCACAAGGGAGGGTAGATTGTGAGGACATAACCCTATGATATGCATCTCCTTAACTCTGAACCTTTGTTCAGGGAAGTGTTTCAGAGGGTAGGTTGTATAAATTTCTGTCAAAAGATACAGAGAGGGAATCCAGAGGTGGACAAAGAGTTTGCACTCAAATTTAATGAGACTAAAACTAAAGTGGGGATTTTAGAGTTTGATGTTTCAGAGAATTCTATCTATGTTTCAATAGAGATACCCAACTATGGGGATAAATGGTTCAAATCTATGTCATTAAATTCTTCCTTCTCAAAGGAATTTCTTAAGCCAGAGTATCAAGAGGAAAACTTGTCCAAGGGAGTACCTAGAAGTCACATGCTTGAATTCTTTAACAATATTCTTAGGGTTATCCAAATATACTTCACATGTGAGGGGAGTTTGAGAATATGGCTCCTTAATTTTGGATGTTATCCTAATATAGAACCATAGTATAAGATTCGACCAAAACAACCTCATCTCTTGAGAGCTGGCCCTTAGGAAAAGGTGGAAGATCCCATATTTTCCTCTAACAACACTGGAACACCCCCTAGTGAAAGATAGAGTTCCATTGGCGTTTTGGGTATGTGTTATTTTCTTTGCAAGAAAAAAAAAATCCTCGAGAAACGTGTCACATTTTTTTCCTCGATTTTCATTTCCATTGTTGGGCAGTTTTTTGACACATGGTTTTTGCTGATGGTTTTCTATTTTTGATTAAGGAATTAAGGTTTTTGACTAATATAAGTCATTAGGTTAGGTTTTAGGATATCTCTATCTCCTATATGTATATTTTATTGTAAATAATGTATCACAATGAATGAATATAGAATATGTTGTTTTTCCTAGTTTGGGTTTCGAGGGGAAAATCTCTATGTAATGTGTATTTTCCATTGTATATTTTATGTTCTTTTATTGAAAATATTTTTGCAGTAAAATATTGTACAAGGTTAAAATATACATGGTGCCCCCTTAACAAGGTAAGGGGGGCACTGACACCCCCTCGAATGAGTAGGGGAGCACCACCCTTCTAAAATTCCCAAAAATGGTCAAATTTACATGAAAAAGGTGTGGTTCCAGAACCCAAATGGCTGGTTTTCTCTTCCAAACTAACTTAGGGATTGTGACAAATGTATTTCATGGTGTCAACAATTTGTGACACTTAACAAAGAGAATTAAATACTTGGTAAGGTGCATACGACACTTGAGACATTGCATGCGACACTTAGGGTGCAACACTCAAGTGTGAAATTTTGATGTGTAACAGATGCCCCCTAAAGTGTGAGGTTAGAAGATAAATTGATGACCAAAACACTTTATAAATTATTCATGAAAACTATGTGGTGTATTATACACCAAGTTGTCATGTCTTTTCCTTTGTCACCATCCAACTGTTTAGATGTCAAGTCAAAAGTCATATGTATTTGCTGCCAACTCAACAGGAGAGTTTGTAGCGTACTTGTGAGTATCTCATGCATTCATTTGTCATCATTGCAGTTAAGAAGCGTGTTAAAGGGGATTTTATGGTTTTCAACGCCTTCATTTAATTAATTTTACAAGGATTATTTCACATATTTTCTAACAATATCCTTGAAGTTCTCTATTGATTTTTAATTTGGCACTGCAAACTTGGCGCTGGGAACTGGTGCTGCAGACTGGCACAACAGACTGGATGAAGAGGATCGTCAAGTTTGGATAAATTTCTAATAGATCAACTCAGGTTTACAGGCATCAATATCAAAACCTGGTTTATCAGGTACTCCTTGATGGTCTCCATGCTATTTAAAAGGTTGAAAGAAGGGTTTATGTTTCTTTATCTATTGGCATTGTGAATTTTTCAAACTCTTTTGCTGCCAACCTTCAAATCCATTTCCATGGTGCCATGAATTTTTCTCATCGGTCCATACTATTACCTTGACCACAATGTATCTTTTCCTCTTCAAATAACTCATTTGTCCCACTGAATACCTTAGCGTTGTGAACCGGTTGTTTGAATCTCATCATTAGCATGCGCTACGAACTAGGTGTTGTGAACTGGTTGTTTGACTCTCATCATTAGTGTGTGCTACGAACTAGGCACTACGAACCCTCAATTCAAAAATTCCTGAAACACTCGTCTTCTGCATCAATTTGAATTTTAATATTAACCTGTTAAAGGAGACCACTATTACACCTAAGGAGTATGGTTGATCATTTGTAGAACCAAGCTTAAATTGCATACATCATTAGTGCTGCCAACTGATATTTGTGTTGCTGAAATCTTGTTTTAGCAAATAATTCTCACTTGTCTTCCTTTCATTATAAATCTCAATTGTTGTTCCATTATCCCTCCTGTTTGAAGTTTGTTCTATATCATACCATTTATGTGCATATATTGATGTGTATAAATCTTTGGACAAGGTGAGCTCTAGGAAAATAGTTCTGTAATTAAAACCCTAAATTTTTGTGTACTATGTTTCCACACACCTAGTTGTCATAACAAATTACAAAAATCATTCTTCCAACAATAGTTATGGATAGTCAACAATACAAGAAGACTCACAAGGGAGGGTATATTGTGAGGACATAACATTATGATATGTATCTCCTTAACTCCAAACCGTTGTTCAGGGAAGATTTTTAGAGGGTAGGTTGTATAAATTTATGTCAAAAGATACAGAGAGGGAATCCAGAGGTGGCCAAAGAGTTTGCACTCAAATTTAATGGGACTAAAACTAAAGTGGGGATATTAGAGTTTGATGTTTCAGAGCATTATATCTCTGTTGAAATAGAGATACCCAACTATGGGGATAAATGGTTCAAATCTATGTCATTAAATTCATCCTTCTCAAAGGAATTCGTTAAGCCAGAGTATCAAGAGGAAAACTTGTCCAAGGGAGTACCTAGAAGTCACATTCTTGAATTCTTTGACAAGGTGCTCAGGATTATCCAAAGATACTTCAAATGTGAGGGGAGGTTGATAATATGGCTCCTTAAGTTGGTATTTTATCCTAAGATAGAGCCATAGTATAGGAGTCGACCAAAACAACCTCATCTCTTGAGAGTTGGCCCTTAGGAAAAGGTGGAAGATCCCATATTTTCCTCTAACAACACTGGCACACCCCCTAGTGAAAGACAGAGTGCCACTGGCATGATGGGTATGTGTTATATTATTCGCAAGAAAAAAAAATTCCTCGAGAAATGTGTTACATTTTTTTCCTCGTTTTTCATGTCACCTCGATTTTCATGTCCATTGTTGGGCAGTTTTTCGACACATGGTTTTTTACTATGGTTTTCTATTTTTTATTAAGGAATTAAGGTTTTTGACTATTCTAAGTCATTATGTTAGGGTTTAGGATATCATTGTCTCCTATATTTATATTGTATTTTAAAAAATGTATCACAATGAATGAATATAGAATATGTTGGTTTTCCCAGTTTCAGTATCGAGGGGAAAAATCTTTGTGTAATGTGCGTATTTTCCATTGTATCTTTTATGTTCTTTTATTGAAAATATTTTTGCAGTAAAATATTGTACAATGTCAAAATATACATGGTTCCCCCTTAACAAGGTAGGGGGGGCATTGACACCCCCTCGACATGAGTAGGGGAGCACCACCCTTCTAAAATTCCCAAAAATGGTCAAATTTCCATGAAAAAGGTGTGGTTCCAGAACCCAAATGGTTGGGTTTCTCTTCCAAACTAACTTAGGGATTGTGAAAAATGCATTTCATGGTGTCAACAATTTGTGACACTTAACAAAGAGAATGAAACACTTGGTAAGGTGCATACGACACTTGCTACTATGCATGCGACACTTAGGGTGAAACACTCAAGTGTGAATTTTGATGTGTAACAGATGCCCCCTAAAGTGTGAGGTCAGAAGATAAACTGATGGTCGAAACACTTTACAAATTATTAATGAAAACTATGTGGTGGATTATACACCAAGTTGTCATATCTTTTCCTTTGTCACCATCCAACCATTTAGATGTCAAGTCAAAATTCAGATGTATTTGTTGCCAACTCACTAGGAGAGTTCGTAGCGTACTTATGAGTATCTCATGCATTCATTTGCCATAATTGCAATTAAGAAACGTGTTAAAGGGTATTTTATGGTTTTCAACACCTTCATTTAATTATTTTTTCAAGGATTATGTCACAGAATTTCTAACAATATCCTTGAAGTGCGCTATTGATTTTGAATTTGGCACTGCAAACTTGGCGCTGCAAATTGGTGTTGTAGACTGGCATTGTAGACTGGATGAAGAGGATCGTCAAGTTTGGATAAATTAATAATATATCAACTCAGGTTTACAAGCATCAATATCAAAACTAGGTTTATTAGGTACTCCTTGATGGTCTCCATGTTGTTTAAAAGGTTGAAATAAGGGTTTATGTTGTTTTATCTATTGGCATTGTGAACTGTTCAAACTCTTTTGTTTCCAACCTTCAAATCTATTTCCATGGCGACCTGAATTTTTCTCACCATTCCATACTATTACCTTGACCACAATGCATATTTTCCTCTCCAAATAAGTCATTTGTCCCACTGAATACCTTACCACTATGAATTGGTTGTTTGACTCTCATCATTAGCGTGCATTATGAACTAGGCATTGTGAACCCTCAGTTCAATAATTGTTTAAACATTCCTAACTTCATCACAGTTTCAGTTATATGTTTTCCCCACTCCACAGTCCAAGAGACAAATTCTTGCTCCCGTTGAGAGGATTGTGCATTCAGAGGCTAGCAAGAAGAAAATGGTGACTATGAGTGATAAAACTATCAAAGAAACAAATGAAGCAAAAGCATGTGGTTCTTCACAACCTCCAGATAGAGAAAATTCACCAATGGTAGATCCTATCCCTATGGAGGTTCTCTCAAGAAAACCAAGAGGATTGAAAGGAAAAAATCTTGCTTTTTCTCCACCCATTGTTGTAGACAAGGTTAAACCTAGAAGGCATTTTACTAGAGCAACAACCAAGAAGCATGTCCTTGTGAAGGATGATGTAGTAGAGATTTCATCCCAACAAAAAGGAAAATATCAGTCTTATAAAAGGCCTATAGAAGTTATTGACATCACCACTCCTCAACATGAAAGCAACCCTACCTTTAAAAGGCTCAAGAGCTAGCTCAAGGAAGCAAGAGTTGAAGTTGATAAGTTGAAGAAGGAATACTTGGGTTCCAGGATGAAGATTAAGGAGATGTTGGACATGTATCATGAGACTATTGATAAGGCAATATTCTTGGCTAAAACATTGTTTCCCCTTCATAGGAAGCTCAATAATATCTACAGGAAGAACATAACCCATCAAGCTAAAATTAGGAAATTGAAGGAAAAGCTACAACCTTTCAAAGAAGAATTGGAAAAGAGAAACTTGGACATGCTGGCCAAGGTTGCTACCAAGAGAATATCTAGAAATAAAAGATAAAGACATTTATCTTCCAAAAAACCAGCATCAATTTTGGTCAAAGTTTTTGTTCTATGCATGTACAAAATTTTTGGTGATGGTTATGAGTTTTGAACCATAACTAGCATCCTTGATGTTTTTCCTCCAGTTATATATCAAGATTATGAAGTTTTGCATCATATTTGGACACCTGGTATAAGTTTTGATGTGTTAAATATTTTTCAAAAAATAAATAGGCCGCTACAGGAAAGTTCACAGTGCCTGGAATCCTTGGTGCTGCAAACTGGTTGTTTCAGGATAGTTTGCAGCGTTGCGCTGCGAACTCATTTTTTTGGAGATTTTGGAGGGAAAGGGAGCTTATAGATGTCAAGATGGATTTGTACCATCACTTTGAGTATTATTTTTTATTTGGGAGGCCACCTGCCTCAAGAAGATGCACTCTTATGGACACATCATCAACTATTAAAGGTTGTTGCATACGTTGCCAACAACCTTCACTAAAATAGCAGTTTGTTTCTTGTTCATTGTACACCCGTTTCCATGCTTCCCTTAGGCATGGTAATCCTATGAGGAAGTTGAGGGGATAAATTGTAAAGATGGGATTGACAGTTTTATTTATTTAAAGGGCATTGTAAGACTAAGGAGGGTTCGAATGGTGTGACACAAAAACTCCTATTTTGATATTGTCTCTGTAACAAAGTTTTTCTCCTAATGTATGGACCAGATCCAGGATATTTTTAATGGTGGAAATCAATTTTTCTTCTTTTTATCATCTTTCGCTATCTTACTTTGATGTTAGTCTTTGTTGAATGATTCATTTGGCTGATTGTTTCTTTGTTGCAATACATGATCTATTGTGATATTGTATGCAAGTGTATCAGAGTATTTTCTCTTTGATTGTAAGAGGTTCTTATTTCAAAGAGTTTCTTCATATGTGTGTTAGAATTATCTGATGTAAATGATATGCATATTACACTTTTCTTATTAAGTCTTCCATCTTTCACTTTATCTCTTAAAACCTAATTTGAATCTATTCAAAACCTTGTTTGTTGGTGTATATTGCATGGAGTTATCTATGATTGACATCTTTCATTGATATTTCCATCCATTTTCCACCTTTTATAAACATTTATCCTTTAAATTCTAATGGGTATTAGGCTTACACCTACAACAGTATAGGTGTGACTTCTAGTGCTCACAATTTCATTGAATTCTATTGTAGGTTGTTGTGTAAAACCTCTTGCAACTAAAATTGCCTTGGGCTTCTGCATCTTGTTTGGTTTTATAAATCCACTTCACACTTATCACATCCTTATCTTTAGGTACATCTACTAACTTCCATGTCTGATTGTTCTCTATGCATTTGATTTCTTCATCCATGGCTTGTGCCAATACATCATTTTTGACAACTTCTTTAAAGGTTAATGGATCATCTATTTGTGAAATCAGAGAAAAAACTGAAATTGTTATGTCCTCATTATAGATGTCGCACATAATTATTTTATTCTTTGGTAATAGACTTACTAATGTTGGATTTGGATATGTAGAAATACTTGGACTATTTGTTGGTGTTTGTTGTGCTCTAGGTGTAGACTGCACACCTGCTAGTCTTACTAGAGTATTCTGCACTGTAATTTGCATCATAGTGCCAGGTGTAGAAGGGGTTGTGTGCTGACTTGTACATGGTGTTTAAACCACTTCTTATTTTGTGTCATCATGCTCAATAACATCAATAATTTTGACTGTGTTTGCTATGCTTCCATCCCATGCTTCATTCTCCACGAACTGAACATCGCGATTGATTATGACCTTTTTTGCGACAGTAACATATGACTTATATCATTTTCTTTCTTCAGAGTACCCAACAAATATACATTTATGTCCTTTGTTGTCTAGGTTGTTTCTCTCTCATCTGGAACATGTCCATATGCGACACAACCAAAAACGTTTGAGTGTGCCACATTGTGCTTCATACCTATCCAGGATTCTTGAGGAACTTTGTTCTTCACACTCTTTGTTAGAAATCTATTCATGATGTATATTGTAGTTGCTACTTCCTCAACCCAATATTCATTTGACAAATGTTTATCTGCTAACATACTGCATCCCATTTCCATGATGGTTTTGTTATTTCTCTTCGCCACACCATTTTGTTGTGGTGTATATCACGCGGTAAATTGCTTGTAGATTCCATGAACTTTACAAAAGTTCTGAAATTCTCATGAGATATATTCTTCTATTTTATCAGTTCTTAAACACTTGATGTAATAACCACTTTGCTTCTCCACAAGTGATTTAAACTGTTGAAAACAACCCAATGCTATATATTTATGTTTTAGGAAATAAATCCATGTCTTTCTTGAGAAATCATCAATGAATGTCAGAAAATATGTACTACCTCCTATAAATGGTGTTTTCATTGGACCAACAAATGTTTGAATGTACTATTTCGAGTGGAGCTTTTGCTTTGTAAGACTTGCCAACTCGAAATGGTTCTCTATGTTGCCTTCCAAATATGTAGCGTTCACATATTCTTTCTGGTTTTTCTATTAATGGAAATCCTTTCACCATCTCCTTTGTGTGTAGCATCTTTAGACCTCCAAAGTTCAAATGTCCAAATCCGAAATGTCATAGCCATAAATGATCTTGCACTTCATATTGGAAAGCTTCCTGCATCTCTGTGCCATTTTTTCTTTTCTTGGTACTAAGCGCACTATTTTCTTCATTAGGGATGCATGCACTTTTTGTTGTAAATGCAGTGTCTAACTGCGCATATTTTTCTTTACCAACAACTAGCATTGTATTTTTCTTCTTGGTTGGATTCAATTGTAATGGGACCATCTTGTTACTTGTCATCTAGATTCTTGCAATAAGATGATTGATTGGATATATGTCCATAATCACACAGTAATAATCTTCCATATAGATTATGTATCCTTTCTGTAACAACTGTCCCGTGCTCATCAGATTATGCTTCGGACCATAAACATAATATACATCAAGAATAACCTTTTGTTCTCCTTGTTTAGTTAAAATGTTTATATTGTTGTTTCCTAAGACAGTGACTTGGATGTATATTCCAAGTGTAACCTTGGGTTGGACTGACTTATCCAAATTAGAAAACAATTATATGTTTCATTTCATGTGATTACTACATCCTGAATATAAATACCATATGTCACATGGACTTGCTTGAGAAACATTGCATTCAGCTGGGGATACTATAGGCATTACTTCAATGAACACCATAAACATAGGGTTGAAGGGGATGTTTGTGATGTTTGATTGATCTTGACCTTGCTTGCTCTGATTATACTATCTCTTCCTGCATTCATATGCATAATGTCCATATGTTTTATAGTGATGGCACTAAATCTTTGATTTTTCAGTTCTCTGACCACTTGGCTTACTATTATTTTGACTTGGTCCTTTTCCACTGGTATTTCCAAGACTGCTATTGCGTCCACCTCTAGCAAAACTTCTTTATATGCCTCTAGAGTTATCTCTCCCCCTTCCTCTTTAATGGCTTATAGATGACTGCACAGAAAATGCATTCTCTAATGACATACTCGACCTATTCAAGAATCAATATGTTTTCATGATTAATGAGGGAAGATTGCAGTTCATCTAGGCTAAACTGACTCATATATTTCTTCTCTTCTAATGTCACAACAAGGTTATAAAATTTAGGAGGAAGACTCCTAAGTACCTTCTCAACAACTTTTCTTTCTTCTATGCTTTCACCATGAGACTTAATCTGATTTATTAGGCCAATGACATGGGTATAAAAGGAATCTATTGAATCTATATCTTTCATTAACAGAGTTTCAAAATATCTTCTAAGAATTTGTAGTTTTCAGGTCTTGACTTTGTCCATACCTTGATAAGAGGTTTGTAATATGTCTCATGCTTCCTTGGCTTGATTTGTTGATGCAACTCTTGGGAATGTGCTTTCATGCATGGTTTGATGTATGTAAAACATCGTCATTCCATCCTTCTTCCTTTGATCTTTTAAGGCATCCTTCTCAGCGTATGTGAGGGCATTGTATGTTGCTTGATCTACTGGTTCCACATACCCATTCTCAACTATCTCCCATACATCTTGACCTCGGAACAAAGCCTTCATGGTCAAGGACCATAACTCGTAATTTTTCCTTGTAAAAGTGGGAGGTTGCAGATTTGAGGTAGAAACCATATTTCACTTTTTGACAAAGTTACTACTCTGATAAACTTGTTATGATAGAACCTGCTCCGATACCATATTTTGGATCTACAAAAAGCAGGGAAATTGTGTGCAGCGTGCACCACAAAAATTTGTCACCGATCTCTGAGGACTTACTGCACAGTGGGAAAACTACTCTATTTACTATGTGTTGTGATAAAACAATTAATGAACAATTTCATGACATAGAAATAAACACATAGTTCTATACTTAGCATATAAACTAAAAAATATACATGAATATGACAACACTAAAAAATACTTGATATATATATATCAAACTTCTATGTTGTGCGCTAATACAAAATATGATAACTGAATCGAGCTTCAACACTAATGAATTCTTGGACTTCTTTTGCAACTTACAACCATACACACAGATCTTGTTCTCACAAACTTCTTCGACTACCTTCAGTTGTTGTTATTGCTGCTTCTCTTTTCTGTGTCTATTTCTCTCTCTCTACTATTTTTGACTAACTAAAGACTAGGACTTATAAAGATGAAACAATAACCGACTCCACAATAAATACATCAATAAATTCCACCGACTCACAAAGGCACAACAACTTAAGTGGACTCGACAACGGCTTAAGTGGACTCGAGAAAGATTAAGATCAGCTTCATTAAATAACTCCCCTCATATTTAGATTTCACTGCATGCTTCACCTAACCTATTCGATATCTAAAAGTGTAGTGAAATGCGTTTGCCGTGGTGACATGCCACTACTGGTATATAGAGGGCATTGGAGACATTCGGTTAGCCATGGCTATGTTGTTAATTTCACGATCAGTTTTTAGATAGACGTTTAATCTGTATAATTGTTTGGTTATGTTTTTTGAGTAGTGATTAATAGTTCGTAGGTTGTTGTTGTTTTACAACTTATAAAATTCATATCATGGAACTCAAATTGTTTATGAAATAGAAAAGCAAGAGCAACCGATCGATTTGACAGAGCCAGGTTTTCAGCAGCTCACTCTTGTCTTAAATCCAGAAGATCAAGTTCCATGGGGAAATCACTTCGGTTTTTTACCTTTGCAGGTACCTCTCATGGGAACGCTCGAGAATCCTTTGGATTTTATGAGAAGGGTAAAGCGGAACATGGACAGACATAAGATGTCTTTCTGGGATTTCCTCAAGGTTGGATTACTTGTTAAATATAATGTAACCTCAATAGGTTGACTGTACACTTCCAGTTGTCCTGGCCAGCTGTACTTTCTATTCTTGATCTGCTTGAGCCTATTTAGCTCAGCCATCTCCCATTGCATAGTATCTCTTCACAACTCCTTCAGACTTACTTCTCATTGTACTCTTATTCATATATTCTAATATACTGTGTTCTGTTCTGTTCTTTCTCTCTGCATTTCTTGCTTCACAATTTATCATGGTGTCAAAGCTACAGTAGTAAGCCTCTTCACACAAGCTGGAGAGAAACACGATACTCAAATAGCGTAGATCTTCACGGACCTTGAGAGAATTTTGACACAGAATTTTCACAAGGCTTGGAGAGTTGTCTGTCATACTCTCAAAAGATCCTCGCAGGAAAATTCCATGAGGAAGAAGACCGTCAAACGCTCAAAGATCAGCGTAAGAAGCTCACGCGCCGAAGCAGAGCGTACAACGCTCAAAAGATCGAGGAAGAAGAGAGTGCAGAAGAAGAAACTTTAAAGATTCTTGTACAATTTTCAAGAATCATCAAAGATTTACGAAGAAGAGCTGCAGGAGGTGGGAACTCTTGAATAATTCAAAGAATTCATTCAAATTCGCTAAAGATTCCTGCAGAAGGCAGAATCGTTTAAAGATTTACAGGAATTCTCTCAAATCTGTCAAATATTGTAGCAGAGAACAAAGAAACTCGTGAAATTCTTTCAAATCCTTGAAAGATTCACAAATTTTTCTATCGCAGAAGAAAATCCTTGCAAAGGTAGTAAAGAACGCGTCTCAGGTTCAAAGAACAAGTGTCGCGGCCATAAGATTTGTCCTACGAACAGATCTGAGGTAGAAATCCAGTTCAGAAGGGATGAGGAGAGCACATAAAAGGAAAAAGAATTTCAGCCGTTAGATCTTGCGCAGAGGCCCGAAAACCGTTGGATCAGTGAGAAAGTGCACGAGGTTTATTCCTCTGAAGTGCACTGGAGAAATTTCGACTTGTGAAGTCGCGAAATCTCGACATCATCTGGACCATCCATCAAGAAACACGTGGCAAGATCCCGACATTTCCCTGACTCGCAAGGTGTAAAGGTCAGAAGATTGGCGTGAGAATTCATGAATCATGAAATCAAGAGTCATTCTAGACCATTGGATCGAGATAGATCGTGAGTCGTCGATCTTATCCCATCGCAAAATCGGGGATCGGAAGTTGGACGAGTGAAGGAGAATGCTCTCCAAAACCCCGATACGCGAAATCCCGACATCACGTATCGTGAAATCCCGAGAGGATTGTGAGTCGTCCATCTCAGAGGACAGGTGGCAGCAGATCCAAGCCATCACTCCATTGGCATTTCGGAGTTTAGGATATCGGAGGTCTTGTTGATGAAAGACACTCCACGATGAAAGTTGCGAAATCGCGATTCACGAAATAGCGATAAGATCACAGTTGTCCATTTGTTTGGACACGTGGCAGACATCGAGGAAACCGTTGGCATCTCGGCAATCAGGGTTCTCAGTTGACAGGGAATTTGGAGTAGCAAGTCGTGAAATCGCGAAACGACAAGGACCGTCCATCTTAAGGGGACGCGTGGCATAAATCCGAGGGCTCCGGAAAAGTCCTGAAAGGGGAGAGTCCATCGGCACATCGGGATTCAGTAAATCATGAATCTTGAGGACAATGGATCGGGTTTCTCTATGGTGAAAACCTCGTAAACGATTGGAGCCATCCATTTTGAGGAGACACGTGGGCGATATCGGGAGAACCAATTGGCACACCGGGGTTCGATGTTTCACGGATCCTGGAGACGAGACATTCGGAACATATCAAATCGCGAATTCGTGAGGAGAATTCAGGACCGTCCAATATAGGAGGACGCGTGGCGGAGATCAAAGAAATCGGGAAATTTCCCGAAAGGAAAGGTCATCCATCGTAAAATCGAGAATCGGGAAATCGGGGATTCCGTGGACAAGAGGTCCAATGCATTTCGAACTTTGAAACCCCGAATCCCGATAAGAGGTTTGACTGCGGTCTTATGAGTTCTGGTCATAAGATCTGGGCTGTCAGATCACAGGAAGATCTCAACCGTTGAATTGTCCAAAGGAAAATCTCGGCATTTCGGCAAATTGAAAGACAAAGACCCAAAAAATCCCGTAGCGCTTTAACCTTTCGACATGTGGTCACATTGCACGGTGACTAAGGCCAAATTCAAGGCCAATAAGCTCCCATCAGCAAATTGGTGTTTCGGCGATCAGAGGTTGGAGAGACAAGAGATCAGAGGACTCGTATAACGAAGTCCCGACGTCAGAATTGTGAAGCCAAAAACTCACGAAATCTTGAACGCAGAGTTCCGAAGTCATTGCAAATTACACACAGGAGACAAGTAAGTAAGATTTTTTTGTTTGTTTTGTTGAATTCCTTAAAATATGGCGATGTCTAGCAATTTAGGACCAACACAGGGTCCGATTCTTCTTGGAAAGAACTACGAGTTCTGGTCTCTTCGGATGAAATCTTTCTTGCAAGCACAAGAGGGCTAAGATCCAGTGGATCATGGATATGCGGAACCAGATCCAGCAGACCTGTCTGCCATGACTAATCAACAGAAAATTGCTCAGGCAACACAGAGAAACAGAGAAAATAAAGCTAAGTTTTGGATTCAAAATTCTGTGGATGATTCAATTTTCTCAAAAATCACAGGCGCTAGTACTTCAAAACAGGCCTGGAACATCCTTAAATCTTTCTATCAAGGAAACGACAGGGTCAAAATAGTTAAACTGCAGACCTTGAGAACGTAATTCGAGACTCTAAGAATGACAAAGTCCGAAAATGTGGATCAGTTCATGACCAGAGTCATGGGCATCGTGAATCAGATCAGATTGACTGGTGAAACCATCACTAATCAACGCATTGTTGAGAAAATACTCATAAGTTTACCAAAGAAATTAGAAATGGTTGTAACAACAATCCATGAATCCAAGGATCTGTCAAGTTTTTCAACAGATGAATTAATTGGTTCTTTGGTGACACATGAGACTAGACTGCATCTCACAGATGAGTCAATCTCCAATGCTTTCAAAACTCAATTCTCCTTTAGCAGAGGGAGAGGCAGAGGAAGAAGCAGAGGTCACCAAGGAAGAGGGAGCAATCAAAGTAACCCTCACTCCAGTGGAGGTAACAGACAACGGTATCCAAATCAAAATTTCCAAGGTAAAAGGCAACAACAACAAAATCAACATCAGACTTTCCAGCCTCAAAGAGGCAGAGGGAGAAGGTCAAATGACAAAACAAGCATACAATGTTATTACTGCAAAAAGTATGGGCACTATGAATCTGAATGCAGGAAGAAGAAAGCAGATCAACTCTCAGGCAGAGCTCATGTGTCAAATCACACGGGTGAAAACTCAAGAGGTATGTTTCTTTCGTGCCACAAGACTGAACAACAACCTAAATATCTCTGGTTGATGGACAGTGGATGCAGCAATCACATGACAGGTAACAAAGATTTAATTTCATGCATTGATTCTTCAATCTCATCTGATATTACACTTGGAAATGATTATTTAGTCAAAGTTCAAGGAAAAAGAACTTTTCCTATTCTTACTAAACAAAATGTAAAGAAAGACATAAACAATGTCTATCATGTTCCAGATCTGAAACATAACTTGCTAAGTGTAGGACAGCTCATTGAACATGGCTATAAGGTACTTTTTGAGGGAGCATCTTGCAAAATATATGACAAAAACCCCAACAGAAAATTGATTTCTGAAATCCATATGACTCCGAATAGGATGTTTCCCCTTACACT
>ML795829.1:39970-59806 GCA_009831015.1 Picea engelmannii
GATTAAACGCTACCGTTTTTTAATTCTCAGCTTGATACAAGAACTTTCTAAAGGTATTTACAATACTATGTGCAATACAACAATGATGATGTCAAATCTGATTGGTCCAATGGAGAAGGTAGCAATTGATGGCAATCCAATAAGGAGGTTTTCCGTCTTTGTATCCGGCCTACCTCAAGTGAGTAGACAGGCTGGTTAAACTCCCACCATTTTCTTAATTATTTTTCGTATACATATCTCATACCGGGCCTCATAAAATGGTGGAATTTGTTCATGCAGGCGGTAGGAGTGTTTGTTGTGAGCTATATGGGAGCTGTTGTTGTGCAAGTTCATGCGCACAAGGATTATGTAGACGCAGATATATTGGGCAAGTGTTTCATGGAAGCCTTCGAGGAAATGAAAAAATCGATTGTAAAGCCAACAGAAAACGTGAACAAGGGAAGGGTTTCATAATGTAAAGGGCTTACACCCGGATGGGGTGACATTTGTCCAGCAGAGGCAACCTGCCATTCATGCTGACAGGGGAGTTAATACCCCCAGCTGCCGGATTGATATCCAGTCTGCTTAACATGTCTAACATTCAAGTCGCAGTGGTGTTAGTGCGCTAGTGTGGTAAGGGAAATTTAATGGATCTCATTGTAAACCAACTACGGATCACTGGAACATGTAAAATGAAACTAGTTGGCGTCACCTCTGTCTTCATGGAGCTCCTCTCAGTCACCTCAATGGTTTCTATGAAGGTAAGATCTCACAGAATTTTCTCATTCCGCAATTTCATTTGGCACTCATTTTCATTTGGCATTCCAAGCCTCCTCACCTCAGGAACTTTGTTCTCTGTCCAAAGGCTTCCCTCTCCCTGTTGGTGTCTGGTGTCCATTCTCTGTCCATTCCTCACCTGCATCATTCCCACATTCTACTTATCAATGGAACGGATTCTTAGTTTTCCTCTCCGCCTTCCTCCCTATCATAACTCCACTATGTTGAGAGAGTGAGGCAAGCCTAAACGAGGGTCTACTTACTACAACTTCATAGCTTGACGCAATCGCCCAAACCCCTTGTTACCCTCTAATCTGTCAAACAGCTCTGTTTGCCCCTCCTGCTCCGACAAAAAATGGTTTGGGGATCCCGAGCCTCCTCTTGGCAATCCGAAGTCACCTCCTCACCTCTTCGACCCCATGCTCGACTCAGGGGGATGCCCAATTGAGGAAGAAATTCCTCCAAACGGGATAGAAACCACCACAACAATACCAATACCAGAGCCCTTCGACAATGCCAACCCCTCTGCTCATCCCACAATGGCACCATGTGGTTGTGTGGTCAAGGAAGAAATTCCCCCTAGCTGGTTGAAAGACTAAACAACAAGGAACGTCCTGGCTACCACAGAGGTAACCCACTAGTTGGCCATGGAAGAGACTCCACCGACTGATTTTGATGCAGCAACAACACAACATGAGGAAATGGTTGGGAGCGTTGAGCAGACTTCGCTCGACCCACACCATTTTTCGGATGACCACCTTTAGCTGATCTTCGAGATGTGTCAGAACATGGAGGACCAACTCCACAATCATAGCATCCTCAACCGCCACATGGACCTCCTATTTGACTCCCTGTCTGGTGCACCGACCAAGAAGCGTTATTTGACTTGCATCAAACCGTTTGTCTTCACTTACAACAATGATGAACGCCCAAGTTCGCCACACCCATAGCTTTTCAATCATTTTTTTCTACAAGAATCAGTTACAGTCAGTTTTTTTTTGTTAAAGCCTTGGTTTCTGGCAATAGCCATGTCTATATTTTTTGCAGGCCACCTGTTCTCGTTTCCATGCATGTGGAAAAATAGGTGGCAAACTTTGAACAATGTATTGACATGACGTTTTATTAAGGTAATACAATCTTTTGTGTTTACAAAAAAACAAATAATGTAAAGCGCTTATGTTCTTTGATGTCAAGCAGTGTTGTAGTCCCTATTGTTACGTAGAGAATTATCGTTTTCAATTATTCCATCTCATTAATGTGAACAATACATACAAATTTTAGAAAATAAATTTTAAATTTCATAAAATTTAAAATAATTTTTTATTTGATTGTTATATTTAATCGATTTATTTGAGTTTCTATTTGTTATATTCTTTATTTTTTATTTTTGACAAACAATTAAAAAAAAAAAAAGATAATTGATAAACTTGAGATCAAGGTCTATGGGTGCTTGGATGCATTTCAATGTGGTGCATTGGCAGCTTTTGAGGTTGCTAAGATTTGATGAATGCGACTAGCACTAACCACTGACCTCTATGAGGCTCCAACCTTTGTAACAATCTCAAATATCTTTAGATTGGAATAGGATACAAGCATGTGGTTTTATTTCTATAGCAGAACTCATTTGGCTTGCAAAGCTCATGAAGCCGAGGATGGATGGTGGAGAATCTACTGGCTGAAGCTGTCTTTAGGCACCAAAAACACTTCAAGAACCTATTAATCAAGAGTGGATAATGCCTCCATCCATACATGCCTTCACTCCTTGCGCCTCTGCAATAAGGGATTAGATCGTTGTCACCACAAGGAATATGGAGACCAAATTCAGGCAGATAAAAAATCTTCAATATAGGATCCAAGTCTTTCATGGTAGTTTCCAGCCTCATTAATCCTGAGATTCATCACTACAACCTTTCATCTCATCATATTTTCATATCGGATCTACAACGCGCATACAAAATCTGTGCAACATAGTTACAAAGACCGTGCAATGAAACTCTTCGTCACTGAACTCTCAAAACTTATCATGCCATTTCTAGACTGCACAATATACTGGGTGTTGTGATAAAACACTTAATAAAACAATTTCTTTTTGTTGTGCTACTCTGATCACATAAGCTATGAACTTAAGCTTGAGCATAAACAAAAAGAAGATATTTTTAGGAGTTTCCAATGTGATTCTTTTGGAGTTTCCATGAACCTTTAAATCAGGCTCACTCCATACATAATATCAAGCCTTGCTTCTGTTAGATACATAAGATTGCCTACCATCCTTTTAAATAGTGTGGGATCCATCTTTGACCCTTATCTTCCTTGCTTAACTTCAATCATGTTATGATAGGTGTTGGGGATGCTTTGGAATTTATCATGTTGAATCTTTTCAAGATTTCACGTGCATACTTATATTGTGAAATAAATATACCATCTTTAGACTCATGAAATTCAATACCCAAAAAATATTTCATAAGCCCCAAATCAGTCATTTCAAACTCATCCTTCATGACTGACTTAAATTCTTCTATGCCAAAATCACTTGTAAAAATCAAGTCATGTACATATAAGCAAACAATTAACATATTACCTTGTTGATTTTCTTTGATGTACAATGTTGGCTCACATTCACTTCTCCAAAATACATTCTGAGTGAGATAGGAATCTATGCGACTGTACCAAGCTATAGGAGCTTGATTTAATCCATATCGTGCCTTCTTCAATCTATACACTTTTTTTTATTGTCCTCGAATCTCATATCCTCGTGGTTGTTCCACATATAGTTCTTCTTTTAAAATTCCATTCAAAATTGTTGAATTTACATCCATTTGATAAAAATACCATTTGTTTTTCGCAACAATGGCCAACATAGTTCTGACTGTATCCATGCGCGCAACTGGCACAAATGTTTCATTGAAATCAATTCCAGGTTACTATGTAAAACCTCTTGCAACTAGTCTTTCCTTGTCCTTCTGCACATTTCCATCTACATCTTTTGTTTTATAAATCCATTTCACACTTATCACATCCTTGTCTTTGGGTACATCTACCAACTTTCATGTCTGATTGTTCTCTTTTCATTTAATTTCTTCATCCATGGCTTGTTCCCATACATGGCTTGTGCCCATACATCTTCTTCAAAGGTTAATCTATCATCTATTTGTGAGAACAGAGCAAAAACTAAAAAATGAATTTATTGTTTCAATGTTATAGATGTTGTGCAAACTTCTTGTCTTCCTTGGTAACAACCTTGCTAATGTTGGATCTAGAGATGTAGAACTACTTGGACTCCTTGATGGAGTTTGCGTCACTCTAGGTGTGGACTACACACTTTTTGTTCTTACTGGAGTAATTTGTGTTGGGATTTGTGTCACAGTTCCAGGAGTAGAAGGAACTGTGCATTGACTTATACATGTTGTTTGAACCACTTCATCTTCTGTGTCATCATGCCCAATATCATTAATAGTTCTGAATGTCCTTTCTATGCTTCCATACCATGCTTCATTTTCCATGAATTGAACATCCTGATTGATTATGATTTTCCTTGAAATAGGATCATACAACTTGTTTGGTTTTATATCTTTGGAGTACCCAAAAAATATACATTTATGTCCTTTTTTATCCAGCTTCTTTCTCATCTCATTTGAAACATGTGCATATGCAACACAACCAAAAACTTTTAAGTGCGCCACATTGTGCTTCACACCTGTCTAGGCTTCTTGAGGAACTTTTTTACTCACACTCTTTTTCAGACATATGTTCATGATGTATACTGCATTTGATACTGCTTCATCCCAATACTCATTTGACAAAAGTTTGCCTGCCAACATACTGCGCACCATTTTCATGATGGTTTGATTCTTCCTTTGTGTGACACCATTCTCTTGTGGTGTATATTGCGCAATGAATTGATTGTAAATGGCATGAACTTTACAAAGTTTCTTAAAATCTCTTGAAACTTATTCACCTCCTTTGTTAGTTCTTAGATCCTTGATGTAATAACCACTATGCTTCTCCACAAGTGTTTTAAACTGTTGAAAACAACTCAATGCGTGATATTTATGTTTTAAGAAATACATCCATGTTTTTCTTAAAAAATCATCAATAAATGTAAGAAAATATGTATTTCCTCCTATGGATGGTGTTTTCATTGCTCCATAAATATATGAATGCATTATTTCCAGTGGAGTTTTTTCTCTATGTGACTTGCCAACTGGAAATGACTCTCTATTTTTCTTTCCAAAAATGCATCCTTCATATATTCTTTCAGGTTTTTCAATTAATGGAAAACCTTTCACCATATCCTCTGTGTGTAGCAGCTTCATAACTCCAAATTTCAAATGTCCAAATATGAAATTCCATATCCATGAATCATCTTGTACTTCATATTCGAATGTTTCCTACATCTCTGTGCCTTCCTTCTTGAAATTGTGCGCACTTGATTTTCCTTCCTTGGAACTGCATGCACTTACTTCTTCACTTTTTGCTTTGAACGCAGTGCCTGACTGATAATATTTTCCTTCACCGGTAGTTTGCATTGTTTTTCTCTTCATGGTTGGATTCAATGTCAATGGAAACATTTTGTTGCTTGTCATCTGAATTTTTGCAATAAGTTGATTGCTTGGATATTTGTCCATAATCACACAATGATTGTCTTCCATGTATATTTTGTATCCTTTCTGTAACAACTATCCCATGCTCATCAAATTATGCTTCATACCAAAAACATAATATACATCAGGCATAACCTTTTGTTCTCCTTGTTTAGTTAAAATGTTAATATTTCACTTGCCTAAGACAGTGACTTGGATATTTGTTCCAAGTGTAACTTTAGTTTGGACTGACTTATCCAAAATAGAAAAAAAATCTATGTTTTGGGTCATGTGATTACTACAACCTGAATCAAGATATCATGTGTCACAAGGACTTTCTTCAACAACATTACATTCAAATGGTGAGACTATAGGTGGGATATATCATTTTTGTAGAAATACTTCTACTATGCCCTTATAATTAAACTATGGCTTATTTATTGGTGCTCAACTCATTGTTTCCAGTGTTTGCAATGAGGTCATTTCATCTAGATTCCAGTCACATGATTTCTCCTCATGCCCATGTAGCCTGAATTCACTTGGATCTATTGCTCATTTTTGTTCTTCCTTCACACATAGCCTCATTAATGCACAAAAACATTCTATTCCTCATATGCCTGGTTCAATTTGTAGTATGAATGTTTCCTTTGTCTATCTAGTCCAATTCTCTTTGACCTTCATAGTCTCTCCCTGTCTTTTGACATCAATGACAATCATTTTCCAACAAACTCCTCATTTATCATTGATTGCAACCTCAATCAATTAATATTCCTCCAGTTTATTGCAACTATATATCTCACAATGTTTCTCTCATCTATGTTCCACAATTTTTCTCTAATCTAAGTTTAGTACTTCTTCCATGTCTGCTTCAAGTCTTTCTTTCTACAAGTCTCCCCATTTCTTTTTAATATCTCCCTTTGACTTCAATGGTAAAGGATTTTTATTCCCCTTACACTGTACTCTTCATTGTCTTCTCTCCAACCATAAACCTTCTCTCTTTCTACAACTCCCCCTGAGTTTGTTCTCCTCTTGTATTGCTCCAGTCATTGAATGGCATAGGTGTCACCCCTAGTTTCAATCCGAGTTACTTGAATACTTCTCTACAAAGAGGTTTTGTAAGGATATCAACAATTTGTTCCTTTGTACTGATATATTCTAGCTTGACATTTTGTTTTGTGACTTTCTCTCTTAAGAAATGATATTTGATTAGAATGTTCTTTATATTTGAATGCATTACATGATACTTTGAGATATTTACTGCACTATTATTGTCACACAGTATTGATATTGACTAATTATACTCTACCTGAATGTCCTTGATCGTTTGTTTCATTAAGAGGAATTGTGTACAACATGTTGTTGTTGCAATGTATTATTCTTTTGCTATGGATAGATAAATTGATGATTGCTTCTTGCTAAACTAAGACACTATGTTGTTGCTCAGAAAAAACACTCCACCACTAGTGCTCTTTCTATCATACACACTACTTGCCCAATATACATCTATGCAAGTTGTCATAATAAAGTATTTTCCTATGGGATATCATAAACCAAAGTCCAACGTTCCTTTCATATATTCGAGTTTTATTTTTACTTCCTACACATGTGTTTCCCTTGGTGCATCTTTAAACCTTCCAACTAACCCTATTGTTTGTACTCTATCTGGCCTTGAGTATGTCACATATAGTAGGATTCCTATCATGGATCTATATAAAGTGTGATTAACTTCATTTGAGTCATCTTCTTTGCTTAATCTAAAGCTAGTGACCATGGGTGTGTTGATAGGTTTGCAGTCTTCCATTTCAAACTTATTCAACATCTCCTTTATGTATTTGGTCTGAGAAATGAATATTGCTTTGTTGGTTTGAGAAATTCACAACCCTAAAAAGAAGAACAATTTTCCAAGCATAGACATCTCAAATTATTTTTTCATTTCTTCTACAAAATTTTGTCTCATTATATTAGCATTACTTCCAAAAATGATATCATCTACATAAACTACAATAATTAACATCTTTGCATTATATATTTTAATGAAAAGATTGATATCTTATGTTCCTCTTTTGAAACCTTGTTATTATAAGTACTTGTCAATTCTTGAACAACATGCTCTAGTAGCTTTCTTTAATCCATAAATCCCTTTCTTCAATATGCAAAAATAATCTTCATTTTCTGAAAATATGAATCCTTTAGGTTGTTCAATGTACTCTTCTTCCTCTAAATCTCCATTCAGAAATATTGACTTGACATCCATTTGATACACCTTGAAATTATTGAAACTTGCAAATGCTAAAAACATTCTAATGGCTTTTAGTATTGCAATAGGAGAAAAGGTTTCTTCAAAGTCAATACCTTCTACTTAAGCACACCCTTTATAGACCAGTCTTGCTTTATTTATTACTACTTTTCCATCTTCATTTAACTTATTTTTGAATACACACTTTGTACCAATCACATTTTTGTCTTTGGGTCTTAGGACAAGTTCCCATGTCCGATTTTTCTCATTCTGATTTAATTATTCTTCCATAGCATTAACCCAATGATGATCATTACTAGCCCATGAAAAACATTTAGGCTCTATTTTGGACAACAAGGAGAAGTTTACCTTTTCAAAGGATCTTACCAGTTCTCTCTCGGTTTTTGTTCCTGCAGTTTTACCACCAAGAATTAAGTCTTCTGGATGATTCTTCTGCACAAACCTTGATGGGATTTATGTATCTTGGTTTTCTATTTCCTCATCCTCTTCTTATTATTCTTCATTTATTCCCTCTTCTTTTTCATATCCTTCTTCTTCTTCGTCTTCTTCATTGTGTTGTATTTTTTTTGTAGGCAATTTTTTATTATGAGGCTTTGCTTCATCTATTTTAACATTTATACTTTCAATGATATTTTGTAGCCTTGTGTTGTAACATCTATACGATTTTCTTCTTGATGAATAACCAAGGAAAATTCCTTCATATTCTCTTGAGTCAAACTTGCTTAGATCTTCATCATCTCTTTTAATGTAATACTTGCTTCTGAATATTTTGAAGTTTTTGACAGACATTGCTCAACATTTCCATAATTAATAGAGTGTCTTATCATTGTTAACTATGATTTACTCTCTGTTTAGAATTTAAACGAAAGTGTAAACTACTTCTATCCAAAAGATGTAAGATAATTTTTCTTCATTTAACATTGTCCTGGCGATCTCTTGTACATGTCTATTTTTCCTTTCAACTACTCCATTTTGTTGAAGAGTTCTTGCAGCTGCATATTGTATTTGTTTTCCATGTGTTTTACGTAATTCTTCAAATTCATTGGATGTAAACTCACCTCCATTATCTGACCTTAAACATTTGATTTTCATATATGTCTCATTCTCAACTAAAGCTTTGAATGATTTGAACTTTCCAAATGCCTTAAATTTATTTTTGGGAAACGAAACCCAAATCATTCTTGCATAATCATCAATGATTAGCATAAAGTAATTTTCTCCTTGTAGACTTTTTGTCTTTGTTGGTCCATAGATATATCTACACACTAGCTCCAATGGTTTGGATGTTGTATATTCCTTTGTTTTGAAGCTCATTCTTGATAGTTTTCCATGCCGACACTACTTACAAAAAATGTTTGAAGGATTTGTGATCTTTGGAATATCTCTTAGTTCTTGTTTGGTGTTGATTTTTACGAGGTTGTCAAAGTTCACATGGCCCATTATTTTATGCCACAACCAACTTTCATCTGTTTTCCCCATGAAATATTTTTCTCCATTAATCTCATCAAGAATATATATATTGTTTGGGGTTCTGATTTTTTTTTTCAACCAGATTACTTGAATTTTCCTTTCTGATATTACATTCTTGGGAGTCAAAAGTAAGATTATTTCCTTGGTCACACATCTGGTTTACACTAAGAAGATTGTGCTTCAACCAAGAATCCCTCAAAATCAACTGTAGGGATATGCCTTATCTCTACCATGGGTAGGTCATTGAATTTATGAAAATCCCCCCCCATTTATCAACATTGTTTCTCTGTGTCCTTGTACAACTCACGTTATCCGAAAGGTGTTAAATTTAGGCACCCCACTCATAGAGTCAATGGTGAACTTTTTGAGTCCAACATCAGTGGGTAAGGATGGCCCTCTACCTTGTGCATGCAAGGATTCATCTTCCTCTTTGTGGTTGGTCTTCATAGCATGGATAAATCCACCCCCTTCCTCATATGTCTCCTTTTCACTATTAGATATCACTTTTGTGTAGTGAATTGTTCCTTTTCCCCAACACCTATGACCTGGATGCCAAGGTTATTTGCAAGTGAAGAAAAGTTGGTTCATTCGTAAATCCCTTCTCATGGTTTCAACTAACTTCCCCTTGCCTTTGTCCATTGGCCTAATGTCATGACCCCTAGGAATGATAGGAGGTTTGGGTGTGAATCTGTTTTTATTTACTTCCCTAACTAGATCTCTGGTGTTCTCAATATCATCTGGCAAGGTCTCGAGATTAAAATCCTTAACCCATCCTCTTACTGGTTCAATCAATCCATCTATAAACAACATAAGTAATCTAGATTCTTCCATATATAGAACCATTACTGATACTCTTTGAAACTCCTCAATAAAGGCCTCAGTTGAACCTGTTTTCTTAAGTTGTGTAAGTTCCCTAAAATGACGATCTGGGTCTCCTTTGTCAAACCTGCCAATGAGCCTTTACGTGAATTCTTCATAAGAGGTGATGCGTCCATGGCCCAATGTGGTTATTCCATTAAACCACCATTCATATTCCTTCCCCATCAGATATAAAGTTGCAAACTTGATAACTTCTCATTCCTCCATAGGATTCAATTGGAGGTAAGCATCCATCTTTTGCACCCATGTTGTAACCTGAATGCGATTTGATCCATCAAAGGAGGGTAACTCCATTCTTCCATCCCTTCATCGAATCTCACTAACACCTATGTAGCACTCCTTGGATCTCCTTTTCATCTTCAAGTGGAAATACTCCGCCATAGAAACATGTCTCTTGAATCCTGCGCTCATGGCATTGTATTCTCTTTCTGCAGTTTCCCACTCATCACCCAAACTTTCTGAATCCAAGGTGTTATCACTTTGTAATTTTTGAGGCTGAAGAAGAAATGGTCAGAGGTAACTATAGAACCACTTTGGAGTTAAGGATCTAGTTGTCCAAGACTCAGAGAGGGTTCTCTCTGTATGATTTATCTTTGTTTGCTGGGAATTTTAGGCTACTTATGATAGTACATGATTTGGTCTTTAAATTGGTTGGCTGGAACAAGAAGGGAAATCCATGGGAAATGCAGTCACAGTTCAGAATGGATCAAACCAGGTCATAACAGGCTAATATTGCAGGGAAAGGTAGGCAAATTCACTGGATCCTCAAGATTTAATGCATGGAGGGGATGAAATAGGTCAAGGAGTCAAATCAAAAACAGAGAAATCAAGAATTTTTAATTCAATCTTCATTGGAAAATATAGAAATCGTTCCAAGCCAGAGACAGAGTGTAGATTAAAACAAATTCTTCTCTTAACCCTCCCAGAACAATTCAGAACATAAGAGGTAATGGTGATAACAACAAGAACAATTTTACAGAGATAGAAAAACATCACCAATGAAATTTGTCACAAGAATCCTACAATGGTCACACTGTATTATTGGAAATCTCATCCATGGAGGCTCTGTTAGCTTATTTACAACATTAGTTTCATCCTTCTAACAGGTCCTAACTGATCAATTCTTTTACATTTGAATTATAACAATTTATATAAAAAACTCTCCCCCAGGCTTAGGAGGTCGAAATCAACAACCTGGCCAAAAATAGAAACAAATCCCTGAAAATTTTGAACTGTCTTCCATGAAAGATGGACTGAATTGTTGAAAATAAGGGTCAACTCAGATGCTTGTATTTCCAAAGATATGAAAGTTGTGAGAAAATTGAAAGAGTTTATTGTATATGAGTCTGTCTTGAGTAAAAAACTCTCTCGTTTTTTTCCAATTCATCTCCATCTTTCCAAAACAGCTACCACGAAAATATGACAAAATCAGGAAACATGGAATCCTGAAAAATAGTGCTCAGAGATGGCTTCGATTCTCCCAATTATTGATACTTGTGAAAAACTGAGAGAGATTATTGTTATTCAACCCGTTGTGGAGAAAAACCAATCTCGGTTTTTCAAAATTCCTTTTGGTTTTCCTAAAATCACTCTCGAAAAATAGGTGATCAAAACTGTGAAAAAATGGTTTTCTTATTTTGGGGGAAGGTGGTATCCTGGACCCCCTTGAGGTGGTAAGTGGTATTAGGGGGGCGGGGAGCGCCCGGTAGCTTGTGGTGGCAACAAGTGTCCAAGTCAAAACCACTTTTCCTAGATCCCCCCTCTCGTTAAAGTTAGGATGGACCGAGGGGTCCGGGAAAAGTGTATGTTGTTGATTTATTTTTTGGGATGTGTGAAGTATGAGGGAAAAAATTATTTTGTTTTTATTTAATGTTTTGTTTATATTTATTTATTTTTTATGATTTGTTTTTGTTTTTTTTAAGGTGTTTTCATTTTAATTTTGTTTTACTTTTTATTTTTAATGTTTTTTTTTTATTATTATTTTTTTTTGCTTTATATGTATTTTTTTATTTTTTTTATTTTAAATATTGTTTTGTTTTATTATGTTTTATTTTTAATATTAAATGGTTTTATTTTTTAATTTAATTATTTAATTCATTATGGTTTATTAGTTACAAACATAGGAGTTCATTAATTATTAATTAATTTATTATTAACTTAGTTTTACTAATCTAACTATACTAGTTTAATTAAATTAATTTTATTATGCTAAATAGTAGTAAAAAATTCCACTAACCATTTATTATTAACTTAATAATTTTTATTTTGAGCTTGTTTATTAATGTAGAGATGAAATTGGAGGAGGGGTGAAGAAATGAAAGGCTAGAGAATGAAGGGTGGAGCAAATGATGAAGGATCGGGTGAAATGGATGTAGAGAGAAATGAAATCAACCGAGCCAAGAAAACCAGATGTCTTTATCATGAAAACAATGCCAAATAGATAGTTGAAGAATCAAATCACCTATAATTATAGGACAACTCTTTAGTTAATCATACTAATCATTACTCACCGGGAAGGCTGTGTCAGTTAATCATAATAATAATTCCAATCTATTTCCCAACTCTGCAACCGTACAATTAATAACATATTTAGATTTCCCTGCCTGGTTTACCTAACATGCCGCTGCTGGGACACTAGGTAGCTATGGCTATGTTGTTAATTTCGCGGTCAGTTTTTAGATAGACGTTTAATCTGTATAATTGTTTGGTTAAGTTTTTTGGGTAGTGATTAATGGTTCATAGGCTGTTGTTGTTTTACAGCTTATAAAATTCATATCATTGAACTCAAATTGTTTATGAATATGTGCAAAGATGACCAAGAAATAGATAAGCAAGAGCAACCAGTAGATCTGACAAGCCATTTTTTCAGCAGCTCGCTCTTGTCTTCATCTTCGAATTCGAAGAATCCATCACAGAAATCTCTCGCTACCAGAAAGTTGTCGTGGATGCCATCGTGTCGAGGAACCCTCTTCTGCTCTCCTCTGTTGTTCAAACAATTTTGAAGATCGATAGTCCCTTGCATTATTTTTCATATGCTAGCTGTGTAGGTCGTGTGTTCAATGGCTCACATGATATTCAAAATATTTTTTCACGATTTGGATTAAAGTTTGACTCTAATTCATTTTTACGATTTGAATTGATTTACAGTTTTGAATTGCTTTTGATTATTTGAATTGATTTAAAATAGAACAAAATTCTTAATCATAAATTTATTTTTGTATCGAGAAGTTGGAATCCTCTAATCAAGCAAATTCCATAAGACCAAATTCCTTTTTTTTCCTTTGATGGACCAACTTCCTTCATATCGAACCCTAGATCATAACTAAACTACGCTCTGCCCTAAATTTCTGCCTGATCCTTTCATGACAAAAATAATTTACTCCGCCAGCTACATTGATGTTTTCACATTGCTTGGAATGCTTATCGAACCCTAGATCATAACTAAACTACGCTCTGCCCTAAATTTCTGCCTGATCCTTTGATGAAAAAATTAATTTACTCCACCAGCTACATTGATGTTTTCACATTGCTTGGAATGCTTATTTTGCAGAAGAATGATGATCGTGGAGTATTGCGATGGCACAAAAGAACAATAAAAATCGATGACCACACATTTATTCCAGAGTTTCCGCCTGGGTTGATGAGTATATCTGTAAATTGGTAGTCACTCCTCTAGATCAGTCACATCCTCCATGGGAGCTACACTTCCTAAATTACAAAACGAGCAAGGCCGGAGCCACTATGGTTGTTAGGATCTATCATGCCACATTTTCTATTACTTAACAGTCTAGCTTCCTTCATTCTTATGGAAAATACGTTATTGTCTCAAAAACATTATTCTCCCATGTTTTATTTCCAAATTGTTTAGATTCTAAAAGTTAAAAATATTTCAATGGTTCAAAAATTACCCTATGGACGCAATTGGAGATCATCATTGTTTGCAAGATGCTTTTGAAAAGATATTGGAGATGCCAAAGGACGCTCTTATTAAACAAATGAAGAATTCAAGACTCACGACACTATGTTTTATAAACATGAGAGCATCGGCTGGATTCTAGGTTCTTCTTTAAAACAAGGCCATCACAATTCAAATACTTTTTGTTCATTCAACTTTGCATAGATGCCCATAATACTTTGAGATATATTGACGATTTAAACCGTGCAAAACATAGGCGAAATCACTTCAGACCATAAACATAATATACATCAAGAATAACCTTTTGTTCTCCTTATTTAGTTAAAATGTTTATACTGTCATTGCCTAAGACAAAGACAGTGGATGTCTATTCCAAGTGTAACCTTGGTTTTGACCAACTTATCCAAACTATAAAACAATTATATGTTTCATTTCATGTGATTACTGCATCCTGAATATAAATACCATATGTCACATGGACTTTCTTGAGAAACATTGCATTCAACTAGGGATACTATAGGCATTGCTTCAATGAGCACCATAAACATAGGGTTGAAGGGGATGTTTGTGATGTTTGATTGATCTTGACATTGTTTGTTCTGATTATACTATCTCTTCCTGCATTCATATGCATAATGTCCATACGTTTTACATTAATGGCACTAAATCTTTGATTTTTCAGTTTTCTGACAACTTGGCTTACTGTTATTTTGACTTGGTCCTTTTCCACAAGTTTTCCAGGACTCCTACTGCATCCACCTCTAGAAAAACTTCTTCCTCTACCTCTAGAGTTAGCTCTCCCCCTTCCTCTTCCATGACTTATAGATGAATGCATGGAAAATGCATTCTCTAATGACATACTTGACCTATTCAATATGTTTTCATGATTAATGAGAGGAGCTTGTAGTTCATCTAGGCTGAACTGACTCAGATCTTTCTTCTCTTCTAAGGTCACAACAATGTTATCAAATTTAGGAGGAAGACTCCTAAGTACCTTCTCAACAACTTTTCTTTCTTCTATGATTTCACCATGAGACTTAATCTGATTTATGACATGGGTATAAAAGGAATCTATTGAATATGTATCTTTCATTGACATAGTTTCAAAATCTCTTCTAAGAATTTGTAGTTTTCAGGTTTTGACTTTGTCCATACCTTGATAAGAGGGTTGTAATATGTCCCATGCTTCCTTGGCTTTCTTTGTTGATGCAACTCTTTTGAATATGTTTTCATGCATGACTTGATGTATATAAAACATCGTCTTTCCATCCTTCTTCATTTGATCTTTTAAGGCATCCTTCTCAGCTTGTGTGAGGGCATTGCATGTTGCCTAATATGTTGGTTCCACATACCCATTCTCAACTATCTCCCATACATCTTGACCTCGGAACAAAGCCTTCATGGTCAAGCACCATAACTCATCATTTTTCCTTGTAAAAGTGGGAGGTTGCAGATTTGATGTAGAAGCCATATTTCACTTTTCGACATAGTTACTACTTTGATAAACTTGTTATGATAGAACCTGCTCTGGTACCATATTTTGGATTTACAACGCGCAGAGAAATTGTGTGCAGCGCGTGCCACAAAACTTTGTCAGTGATCTCTCAGGACTTACTGCGCAGTGGGAAAACTACTCTATTTACTATGCATTGTGATAAAACACTTAATGAATGATTTCGTGCCATAGAAATAAACACAGTGCTATACTTAGCATATAAACTCAAAAATATATGTGAGTATTAAACTTCGACGTTGTGTGCTAATACAAAATATGATCACTGAATCAAGCTTGGGCTCTAATGACTTCTTGGACTTCTTCTGCAACTTACAAGCACACACATAGAGTTTTTTCTCACAGACTTCTTTGACTACCTTCAGCTGCTTATGTGTTCTGTGTCTATTGCTCTCTCTCTACTATTTTTTACTAACTAAAGACTTGGACTTATAAAGATGAAACTGAGACTTCTTACAGAAATAAAACCAACTCCACAATAAATACGAACTTAACTGGGCTCGAGAAAGATTAAGATCGGCTTCATACTGACAAAAAATTGAGTTTGAGTAAACTTGTGACTTTGTATTTGCAGACTGATAGAAAATCTGTCAATACTATTTCTCCATGGCTATTTTGTTAATTTCACGATCATTTTTTAGATAGACGTTTAATCTGTATAATTGTTTGGTTAAGTTTTTTGGGTAGTGATTAATGGTTCGTAGGCTGTTTGTTGTTTTTTTACAGCTTATAAAATTCATATTATGGAACTCAAATTGTTCATGAATATGTGCAAAGATGACCAAGAAATAGATAATCAAGAGCAACCGGTAGATCTGACAAGCCAGATTTTCAGTAGCTCGCTCTTGTCTTCATCTTCGAATTCGAGGAAACCATGACAAAAATCTCTCGCTATAAGAAAGTTGTCGTGGACGCCATCAAAACCCGCTTTTCTCTTGTATGATGTTCATTGCTCTGCTCTCCTCTGCTGTTCAAACAATTCTAAAGATCGATAGTCCCTTCCATTATTTTTCATATGCTAGTTGTGTAGGTCGTGTGTTCAATGGCTCACATGATATTCAAAATTTTGACTATTTTTTCACGATTTGGATTAAAGTTTGACTCTAATTATTTTTTACTATTTGAATTGATTTACAGTTTTGAATTGTGTTTTATTATTTGAATTGATCATGTAGGAGGGGTACGTGATCACCATATGCTCGCAACACTAATTCATATTCTCTTAACTGTAATTGATATGAATACTTACAAAGTTTTGATTTGCTCTACAAACAGTGAATGATGTGATAACAAGAATTATTTTCTATGGCATGCAACGCTATTTGCAGATTCACCTCTCAGCTAGTATGCAAACATGTCGGAGGTTCATATTTAGTACTGTATCACATTTCCTATTACTTCACAGTCTAGCTTCCTTCATTCTTATGGAAAACACGTTACTGTCTCAAAAACATTATTCTCCCATGTTTTGTTTCCAATTTGTTTAGATTCTAAAAGTTAACAATATTTCAATGGTTCAAAAATTGTTAAATATATTGTATCTTCAACAGACTAACCGTACACTGCCAGCTGTACTGGACAATTGTACTTTCTATTTTTGTCTTCCTTGAGCATATGTAAGCTCAGCTATTTCCTATTGTTAGGAAGCTCTTCAAAACTCTTCAGTACTTCAACTTACTTCAGTTCTATGTTCTGTACTTCTTCATACATTTGAATATACTATTCTTTTCTCTCTGCATTTCTCTTTGCTTCACTATTTATCATGGTATCAGAGCTACAACAATAAGACTCTTCACACAGTTGGGAGAGCAACACGATCCTCACAGCGCAGAGCTTACACGCATCTTGAGAGAACGCGACACAAACTTTTCACAAGGTTTGGAAAGCTGTCTGCAATACTCTTTAAAGATCATCGTAAGAAGCTTGCAGAGGAAGCAGAGCGTACAATGCTCGAAAGATCCTGGACGAAGAGAACGCAGAAGAAGAAACCCTAAAGATTCTTATAATTTTTTCAAGAATCTTCAAAGATTAACGAAGAAAAGCCGGAGGAGGCGAGAAATTTTAAAGAACTCGTAAATTTCCCTCACATCTGTTAAAGATTGAAGCACAGAACGAAGAATTCATGAAATTCTTTCAAATCTTTGAAAGATTCACGAATCTTTTGTTCTGCAGGAGAAAATTCCGTTAAATTTGGGATAGAACGCATCTCAAGCGCAAAGAATAGCCACTGAAGCCGTGAAATTCGTCCTGCGAACGGTTCCAAGGCGGGAAACCAGTCCAGAAGGGACAATGAGAGCGCGGAAAAGACGAAAGCATTTCAGCCGTCAAATCTTGCGCAAAGGACTGACAACTATTGGATCAGTGAGAAAGTGAACGAGGTTTAAACCCTCTAGAACGCACAGGAGTGATTTCGACTTGTAAAGTCGTGAAATCCCGACGTCATCTTGACCGTTCGATCAAGAGACACGTGGTGAGATCCTATTCCATCGCAAAATTGGGAATCGGGAGTTGGACGAGCGAAAGAATCATCTCTCCAAAAACTCCGATACGCGAAATCACGAAATCCCGAAACGATCACAACCGTCCATTTCAGAGGACAGGTGGCAGCAGATCGACGCATCATCATATCGGCATTTCGGAGTTTGGGGTTTTCAAAGACATTGCAACGGGACCTCGCAACTCGCGAAATTGCGATACGCGATATAGCGATACGATCTCAGTCGTCCGTTTGTCAGGACATGTGGCGAACATCGTAGCGCCCGTCGCCAAATCGGCATTCGGGGTTTCAAGCTATCAAATATATTTGACATCGCAACTCACGAAATTGCAATACGCGAAATCCCGATAAGATCTCAGCCATCTATTTTTTACTGGACACGTGGCGGACATCGAGGGCACCGTCAACGTATCGGCATTCGGGGTTTCACGTTGACAGAGGTTTGGAGCATCGCAAGTCGCGATATCCCGAGGACGCATTAGGACCGTCCATCTATCCTGGACGCGTGGCACAAATCCAGCGACTCGAAAAAAGTCCCGAAGAGGAAAGCGCCATCGGCACATCGGGATTCGGAAAATCGCGAAACCTGAGAACAATTGATCGGGTTTCCTTCCAATGAAATCCCCGACGCAAATCTAGTCGTCCATCTACTCAGGACGCGTGGCAGAGATCGAGGCTTTCGGGAAAAGTCCCGATAAGCGAGTTCATCGGTTTTTCAGGATTCGGCAAATCGCGGATCCTGGAGACGAGAAGTCTGGACCATTTCAAATCGCGAAATCGCGAGGAGAGATCACGACTGTCCATCTGTTGAGGACGCGTGTCGCAGATCGGAGCCATCGGGAAAAGTCCCGATAGGACAGCGCCATCGAAAAATCGACGATCGAGAATCGAAGGCACAAAAAAACCTCGACATCAAAAATCGTAAAATCCCGATTCGCGATATCCCGATACGATCTGGACCGTCCGATCACTGCACGATCTGGACCATTGAAAAGTTGAAAGGCGATTTTTCGCATTTCGGCGATTTGAAAGCCAAAGAAACGGGAAAATCCCGTAGCACTTTAAAAGAAAGGCACGTGGTCACATTGAAAGGAGACCAAGGGCTAATTCAAACCCGATAAGCTCCTATCGGCCATCGGCACATCGGCCATCGGAACATCGGCATTTCATCGATCGGAGGTAAATACGAATTTTTTTTCCTCCCTTTTACCTGGAATTTTTTTTAATGGCATCGTCTAGCAATCTCGGCCCAACTCAGGGTCCGATTCTTTTGGGAAAGAATTACGAATTTTGGTCTCTTCGAATGAGGTCGTTCCTGCAAGCACAAGAGTGTTGGGAACCAGTGGATCTCGGATATGTTGAACCAGATCTAGCCGCCCTCACTGCCATGACAAATGCGCAGAGAATTGCTCAGGCAACTCTGAGGACCAAAGAAAACAAAGCGAAATTCTGGATACAAAATTCTGTGGATGATTCGATATTCTCGAAAATCACAGGCGTTGGTACCTCCAAACAGGCCTGGGACATCCTCAAATCATCCTACCAAAGAAATGACAGGGTAAAAACAGTTAAACTGCAGACCTTGTGGACGCAATTTGAGACTCTAAGGATGACAGAGTCCGAAACAGTGGATCAGTTCGTGACTAGAGTCATGGGAATCGTGAATCAGATTAGACTAATTGGTTAAACCATCACTGATCAACGAATTGTTGAGAAAATTCTCAGAAGTCTTCCCAAGAAATTTGAAATGGTTGTCACAGCCATCCTTGAATCCAAGGACCTCTCAAGATTCTCCACAGATGAACTAATTGGTTCTCTGGTGACCCATGAGACAAGACTACATCTCACAGATGAGTCAATCTCAAATGCCTTCCAATCTCAATTCTCATTCAGAAGAGGGAAAGGCAGAGGAAGAAGTAGAGGAAGAGGGAACAATCAAGGTAACCCTCATACCAGTGGAGGGAACAG
>ML795829.1:74079-94688 GCA_009831015.1 Picea engelmannii
TTTTCCACACCTCCAACATACCCTTCCAAACTTTCCAGGAGATTTAGATCTACCCTTAGACTTAGATCTCCCACTTGAGAAATTAGATTTATTTCTTTCCTGGGAACTTCCTCTTGCAAATAATGTGTCTGTGCTATGTCCTTCCATATTCTTTCATCTCATCTCCTTCGACAACAAGGACGATACCACTTCTTCAAACTTCAAAGTTGTATTGCTACCTATGGCCACAACCAGACTATCCCACGAGTCAGGTAAAGAACACAACAAACTGATACATTTATCTTCATCTGAAATTTTAATATCAACAGATACTAACTGACTTACCACAGTATTGAAGGAGTTCAAATGCTCTGCCACCGAGTCTCCATCTCTCATCCTCAAGTTATACAGCTTCTTTCTCAGGAATAGTTTATTTACCAGGGACTTATACTGATACAACTTCTCCAACTTTTCCCATAAATCTTTGGTTGTAGCTTCCTTTGACACATTCAGTAATATTGAATCGGAGAGACACAGTCGAATTGTTCTCTTTGCCTTCCGATCTGTCTTTTTCCAGTCATCTATAGAAGTTCCTGTAGGTGTCGTAACTAGATCTACCATGATCCACTGATCTCTGTCCACCAAAAGATATTCCATCTTGAGCTTCCACAGCTCAAAGCTTTTCCCATTAAACTTCTCGATCTCCATCTTCGAATTGCTTGCCATTTCTTTTCACCTGAAAAACAATACTGTAGATCTCCCACTGTAACAAGGTTTATCACAGTCCCGAGCCAAACCCTTGACGACAAAGGCGTCCCCCTTAAGACAATAAAGCTCCGATACCAAATGTAAATTCTAACCTTGTACAATATCTACTGCAAATTGATATTTAGAAAAGAACAGAAAAGATACAATGGCAAATACAAACATTACATAGAGATTTTTTACCTGGAAACCCAAACCGGGTAAACCAGCATATATTATATTCATACATTATGTTACATTGTTTACAATACAATATACATATAGGAGCCAGTGGCATCCAAAAACCTAACCCAATGACCTGGATTAGTCCAAAACCCTAATTCCTTAACCGGAAATAGAAAACCATCGACAAAAACCATGTGCCAAAAAACCACCTAAATATCATGTGGTCCCGGAAATATGTCGTCCCAGAATATAACACTACTACTCGTGCAAAGAATATAACACATACCCAACAGTTATTGTCACAAAATATTGTATTTGGTTCTTATTGTTCATGCAACAAATATTTTAACATTCTTCTTATCCAAATTGCTTGACAAGTTACACTTGTAGTTGTGACATACTCAACTTCTGCTGAAGAAATAGTCACAATGGGTTGCTTCCTTAATGCCCATGACACTATACATGTTCCAAAATGAAATGTGTACCCATAGGTACTTTTCTTGTCATCTATGTTGCCTCAACAATCATTGTCAGTGCATCCAATAAGTTTGAAATCTTCTAAAGTTGAATACATAATGCCAAAAAAAATTGTTCCATTTACATATCTCAGAATTATTTTTCCTGCCTTCCAATGTGATTATTTTGGAGTTTCCATGAACCTTGAAATTAGGCTCACTCTATACATAATATCAAGCCTTGTTTATGTTAGATACATAATGTTTCCTACCATCCTTTTAAACCATGTGGGATCCACCTTAGACCCTTATCTTTCTTGCTTAACTTCAATCTTATTATGACAGGTGTTGGGGTTGCTTTGTAATTTATCATGTTGAATATTTTCAATATTTCATGTGCATACTTAGATTGTGAAATAAATATACCATATTTGGACTAGTGAAATTCAATACCCAAAAAAATCTCATAAGCCCCAAATCAGTCATTTCAAACTCATCCTTCATGACTGACTTAAATTCTTCTATGCTAAAATCACATGTAAAAATCAAATCATCTACATATAAGAAAACAATTAACATATGACCTTGTCGATTTTATTTGATGTACAATGTCGGCTCACATTCACTTCTCTGAAATCCATTCTGAGTGAGATAGGAATCTATGTGACTGTACCAAGCTATAGGAGCTTGATTTAATCCATACATGCCTTCTTCAATCTGTACACTTTGTTATTTTGTCTTGTAATCTCATATCCTTGTGGTTGTTCCACATATACTTCTTCTTCCAAATTTCCATTCAAAAATGTTGAATTTACATCCATTTGATAAATAGACCATTTGTTTTGTGAAACAATGGACAACACAGTTCTAACTGTATCCATGCACGCAATTGGCGCAAATGTTTCATTGAATTCAATTTCATGTTACTATGTAAAACCTCTTGCAACTAGTCTTTCCTTGTGCTTCTGCACATTTCCATCTGCATCTTGCTTGGTTTTATAAATCCATTTCACACTTATCACATCCTTGTCTTTAGATACATCTACCAACTTCCATGTTTGATTGTTCTCTATGCATTTAATTTCTTCATCCATGGCTTGTGCCCATACATCATATTTGAAAGCTTCTTCAAAGGTTAATGGATCATCTATTTGTGAGAACAAAACAAAAACTAAAAATGAATTTGTTGTGTCAATGTTATAGATGTCACACAGACTTCTTGTCTTCCTTGGTAACATAATTTCTAATGTTGGATCTCGAGATGTAGAACAACTTGGACTACTTTCTAGAGTTTGTGACGCTCTAGGTGTGGACTATGAACCTATTTTTCTTACTAGAGTAATTTGTGTTGAGATTTGTGTTGCAATTCCAGGAGTAGAAGGAACGATGCATTGACTTATACATTTTTTTTGAACCACTTCATCTTTTGTGTCATCATGCCTAATAACATCAATAATTCTGACTATCCTTTCTATGCTTCCATCCCATGCTTCATTCTCCACGAATTGAACATTGCTACTGATTATGACTTTCCTTGCAATAGGATCATGCAGTTTGTATGCTTTTGTATCTTCAGAGTACCCAAAAAATATACATTTATGTCATTTTTTATCTAGCTTCTTTCTCAGCTCATCTAGAACATGTGCATATGCAACACAACCAAAAAGTTTTATGTGCACCACATTGTGCTTCATACCTGTCTAGACTTATCGAGGAACTTTGTTCTTCACACTCTTTATTAGACATTTGTTCATGATGTATACTGAAGTTGCTACTGCTTCATCCCAATACTCATTAAAAAATGTTTGTTTGCCAACATATTGCACATCATTTCCATGATGGTTCAATTATTTCATTCTGTGATACTGTTCTCCTGTGGTGTATATTGCGTAGAAAATTGCTTGTAAATGTCATGAGCTTTACAAAAGTTCTGAAACTCTCTTGAAACATATTCATCTCCTCTTTCAGTTCTTAGAACCTTGATGTAATAAAAAATCTTCTTCTCCACAGGTGATTTAAACTGTTGAAAACAACCCAATGCGTTATATTTATGTTTTAAGAAATAAATCCATGTTTTTTCTTGAAAAATCATCAATAAATGTGAGAAAATACATACGACCTCCTATGTATGGTGTTTGCATTGGTACAAAAATGTTTGAATGTACTATTTCCAGTGGGGCTTTTTCTTTGTATGACCTTCCAACTGGAAATGACTCTCTATGTTGATTTCCAAAAATGCATCCTTCAGATATTCTTTTTGGTTTTTCAATTGATGGAAAACCTTTCACCATATCCTTTGTGTGTAGAAGCTTTAGACCTCCAAATTTCAAATGTCCAAATCTGAAATTCCATAGCCATGAATCATCATGTACTTTGTATTGGAATGTTGCCTACATCTCTGCACCTTCTTTCTTGAAACTGTGCACACTTGCTTTTCCTTCTTTGGAACTGCGTGCACTTACTTCTTCACTTTTTTATTTGAATGCAGTGTCTGACTAAGCATATTTTTCTTCACCAACAACTTGCATTTTTTTGTCTTCATGGTTGGCTTCAATGTCAATGGAAACATTTTGTGGCTTGTCATCTAAATTTTTGCAATAAGTTGATTACTTGGATATTTTTCCATAATCTCACAATGATTATCTTCCATGTATATTATGTATCCTTTATGTAAAAACTGTCATGTTCTTATAAAACTATGCTTCAGACCAGAAACATAATATACATTAGGCATAACCTTTTTTTCCCCTCATTTACTTAAAATGTTAATACTTCCTCTTCCTAAGATAGTGACTTGGATATCTATTCCAAGTGTAACTTTAGTTTGGACTGACTTATCCAAACTAGAAAACAACTCTAACTTTTTTGTCATGTGATTACTGCAACCTGAATCTAGATACCATGTGTCACAAGGCCTTTCATGAGCAACATTGATTCAATTGGTGAGACTATAGGTATTGCTTCAGCGCGCACCATAAACATAGGACTGGAGAGACTATTTGTGCTATTTGACTGATCTTGTCCATACTTGTTCTGATTATACTGTCTCTTCCTGCACTCATATGCATAATGTCCATACTTTTTACAATAATGCTTTTGATTCTTTGATTTATCAAATTTTTTATTACTTGGTTGATTGTTATTTTTACTTTGACCTCTTCCACTAGTATTTGCAGGATTGCTACTACATCTACCTCTAGTAAAACTTTTCCCTCTGCCTCTAGAATTATCTCTCTCCCTTCCTCTTCCACGACTTATATATGACTACCAAAAAATGGATTTTCTAATGAAATATTTGACCTATTCAATCTGTGTTCATGATTAATGAGGGAGGCTTGGAGTTCATCTAAACTAAACTAACTCATGTCTTTGTTCTCTTCCAAAGTCACGAAAGGGGTATCAAATTTAGGAGGAAGACTCCTAAGTACCTTCTCAACAACCTTTCTATCCTCTATGTTTTCTCCATGAGACTTAATATGATTTATCATGATAATAACATAGGTGTAAAATGAGTCCACTGAATATAAGTCCTTCATTGACAAAGTTTCAAAATCTCTTCTAAGAATTTGTAGTTTTGAAGTCTTGAATTTTCCCTTACCTTGATAAGAATTTTGTAATATGTCCCATGCTTCCTTGGCTTGCTTTGCTAATGCAAATATTGGGAGTATTCTCTTTGTTAACACATAATATTGTATGGGTCAAAAAAATTCACCTTGGTTTTTCTTTTCGAGTCATAAGGTTTATAGGACATAGGTTTTGAGTATTTAGGTTGTAATCATAAAGTTAGATTTGGTTTCAAAATGAATAAGGTTATGTCTAGCCTTGATCTAAAGTTTGAGCCATGTGATTGTTGTCATGACAAGGTAAGAAGCTCCATGAATCATATCTTTGGTTTTTCACATCATTTCCTTGACATTTCATATATCCAGGTTGTACTCAATTTCTCCCCTTTGTCACTTTCAATCCATTCAAGTGTCAATTCAAAATGGTTTGATGTGTTGCCAACTCACTAGGAGAATTCACAATGTACTCTAAGTACTTCATGATTTCAATTTTTTCATCATTTCAATTATAGGATCATGTCAAGGAGAATTTATGGTTTTCAAAGCCTAAAATTCAACCACTTCTCCAGGGATTATTTCATACCATCAACTAACAACCTCCTCGAAGTGTGCAAGCTATGTTTGAGTTGGCACTATGAACTGGTTAAGGAGGAGCATTGGAGGTTAGATAGCTTGCAAGCAAACTTGTTCCTATTTGATGACATATACATCAAGCCTAGGTTTATCGGGTACTCCATTAGTTTTTTCATGCTATTTTAAAGACTGAAAGAAGGGTTTTGGATGACTCATCTATTGGCGCTGTGAACTCATTTCCTGTAGTAGTTTCTTCTAAATATTTGATCATAAATCCCAAACAATGACGTGGGTTTTTCTGAAATTTTTGTGGAGAAGCATGATAATGGCATTGACCTACTGACCAAAATTCATCCTAACTCAGTTGGAATTTGAAAGATAAAATTAAAACACCAGTGCGTTGCAAACTGGCGTTGCAAACTAGTCTATGTTTTGCATAGTTGTTGGATATTCTCCTTGTTTGGAGGTTTCCAACTATCAAGCAAGGTTCGAATGGTATCCCAGGAGTTAGTTGGACATGAGAGACATATGTTCCATATCCATATCAAGAAGAATGACCTATTTCAAAAGGAATTTATCATAACAGACAAAATCCCCAAAAATAGGAATTTGTTAGGTTTTTGTTGGAATATTTTGTAACAAGACTCCTAAATGGAGGAGGATCCTAGGTAGCTCCTTGGTTTTGACCTCCTTGGGTTAGATAGAGATCATTCACTATATATGAAGTGAATTTTGATAAGGAAGGGGTTGGAATGGTTTGAGAGAACACTCATATTTTTTATATTGTCTATGTAACAAAGTGACCTCTATTGTATGCATCATACTTAAGACCCTTTGGGGTAATGGAAATCAAACCTTTTTCTTATTCATCCTCTTCTATATTTCTTTTATTTCAGTTTATTGAATGATTCAGTTGGTTGATTGTATCTATGTTGCAATTGAGGATCTATTGTAATAATATTTGCATAATATCAAAGTTTTCTCTTTGATTATGAGAAGTTCTTGTTTTAGAGGGTTTTCTTCATATGTATGTCAGTACTACTTAATGTAGATGGTAGGCATATTACATTTTTCTTATTGAGTCTTCCACCTTTCCACTTTATTTCTTAAATCCCGATCTAATTTACTCAAAGCCTTATTTGTTGGTGCATATTGTATGGATTAAGTTGTGATTGACATTCTTTTCCTAAGTTTTCATCCATTTTCCACCTTATCATAAAAAATTATCTTTAATATTCTGATGGGTACTAAGATTACATTTATAGCATTCAAAATGTGACTTTTAGTGCTAACACTCTCATGCATGGCTTGATGTATATAAAACATCTTATTTCCATCCTTCTTCCTTTGATCTTTCAAACCATCCTTCTCAACTTGTATGAGGGAATTATATGCTTCCTAATATGTTGGTTCTATATAGAGATTCTCGACTATATCCCATACATATTGACCTCAAAATAACGCCTTCATGGTCAAGGACCATAACTCATAGTTTTTTCCTATAAAAGTGGGAGGTTGACGATTTGAAGTAGAATCCATAATTTCACTTTTCAACATAGTTGTTTCTCTTGAAACTTACTTACTCCGATAAAAATTATTATGATAGAATCTTCTCTTATAGAACCTGCTCCAATACCAGATCTTGGATCTACAACACATAGAAAAACTCTGTGCAACACAGTTACAAAGATCACGCAGTGAAACTGTTCGTCACTAAACTCTCAATACTTACCATGTCATTTCCAGACTACACAATATACTGTGCACTACGATAAAACACTTCATAAAAAAAATTCTTGTTGTTGTGCTACTCTGATCACATAAACTATGAACTTAAGCATGATCATAAAGAAAAAGAAGTTATTTTCAGGATGATTTAACACTACATAACTCATAAATACTTCAACACATAGATAACTAATATATTATGAACTTTGGTCAGCATGTCAATATAGACTACAATACTATGTCGAGCTTCGGCTCCAACAACTTTTGCAAAATTACAAAACATAGAGATTGGGCTTGCTCACTTCTTGACTCCTTACAGTTGTTGTTGCTCTTTTATGTCGACTATTACCTTCTATATATCTACATATAAACTTCCTACAGACTCGGATATATATGAACTAAAAACTGAGACTTCCTGTAGAAGATAATCAAATCAAACATTAAAGATGACAATAAATTTTGACTGACTCTCATCTGCATAACAAAGATAAAAAAGGATAAAGATAGACTCATTAAATAAACTCATGCTAACACTCTCTCTTGACATATCTGACAGACTAAACAAATCTATCTTCTATAACAGACAGAGTCTGCGCAAGTGTGAAGCTCACGACTTTTAATTAATATTTCCAACATCTCAAAGGTTGAGATTCCATAAATTCAAAGGTGATGTGGGAATCCACATTGTGTTACCAGGAAAATATCTCTATGGCTAGGGGCAAACCACAACAGAAAAAAATGATTGCAGAAATCAACTCTATTCTAAAGTATACTATATAAACAAATATGTTATCAAGACAATATAAAAGGCCTACCTCGTCCAGACGTTCAATGAATTCCATCATTGAGCATTCCACCTAAAGAAATACACCTACAACTAGTCCTCAACAACCAAGCAATGCAAGCATATGGTGATAATATATTATGTTAGCACATTCAATAGCATAATCCATTAATATTCATAACTAATACACCCATGGAATAATAATTCAAATATTTGCAAGATATTGATTGGATGAGAAAAGAGTATTTCTATTAAGATATAATCAACAGAAATGAATAAGTTACATACTTTTGTGTTAGCATGGTTCAGAACCGAGAAACTAGGTTCCTTCTAGCTGGGCCTCCACCACTTCAATCCTCCACCAAAGGTAAGCTCATGTAAGAGAGACAATGGAGTTATCACTCAATAAGGGAAGAGCTTGGGGGATGAACATCGTGTTCAAACTTAAAGGATAAAGGGATGCAAACTCAATGCGAAGTGAATAATTTCTCCAGAGTAACTTTGCTCTCAAAGTTGAATTCTTTCTCCTCTTTTCCATAGCTCGGAATTGGCCCATTTATAGCCTTCAAGTGGAACTGAAAGGCCGAGTCGGAATGTTTCCAGTATATGGAAGGCCAAGGATCATTGATATTCTGTCGTGACATGGAAACTCGACACCATTTTTCATTTTTGGGAACACTTCCTGATGTACACGGGATTTAGTGGTGCAACCTGCATATATGTATGTTGTATAGTAGGCAAGGTGCGTATATGTGGAAAAATTGTATTTTTAGCTCTGGGATTTGCAAAAAGGGATGAAAAGTTTGCATGGGGAAATGGAAAAATTAATTCTATGAAAGATTGCATGGGGTGAGGAAAATATTGCTATAATCAATGCCCCCTAATGTGTGAGGTTAGAGGAGTATCTGCTATGGACGAAATACATTATAAAAACCCAAAAGTGGAGTGATGGGGAACCAGCTGGAAGAACTAGTTTCTCATTACATTCTGCACTGACTTTGCATACATGGATGCCAATTTGAATTACATCGTAGATCCATGTGAAAATATACCAAAAAACTATCTGTGGCCATGAATAGGAAAATGCAAATGCGGTTACATGACAAAGGTTGTCATAGTCACGAATAAGGACCAGTAGAACTAGTCTCAAAATCAATCTGACAATATCTGTATACAATGGAGTACAATCTGATCTCCCATGATCACTGAAGTCATATAGGTACTGGTCCAATGAAAAGGAAGCAACAACTCAAGAAAGTTGCGACCACATACTGATGTCTTCAAGTCTTCTACACAATCCTGCCAAAGGTGCAAGTCTACATCATGTGAATAAAGGAGTTGAGGTCGAACACAATGAGACTTCATTTGATTACCAATCATTGAGGTATATCGTTAACAAATGTGAGACAAACTACCAGTGATGAAAGTAGGTATCAAGGAACCAAGTACATTCTTACAATTGTGAATAAAGGAGTCGGGTTCAAACACTTGAAGAATCCATCGATCAGGAGACATTGATGTATTCCCAACTATCGATGGTTTGAGAACATGCCACTAATGACTGCAAGACTCAAGGTACTCATAGGATTCTAGGTCTCATTTCCAGAATAGATGAGTTGAAGTCGATGGAAGGAGACCCTCTGAAAGGAGAGCATTAAGGCATCTCTCATCATTCAGTATGAGATACAAAGTAGGAGCTTCATGATTTGGAGAAAATCGAACAAAGAACATGTTCATGAACCAACGACCCTGTGCATATTTTTCATGTTCCAAGTGCAAGCGGTACACGAAAAAGACCCTTTGAATAGCAACCAATGAGGAAAAATGTTGACAAAGATAAGGAAACCACCAATAAGGCTAATGGCATCCAAGACACTGCATGAATCCCAATGTGTGAATAGATGTATTGTCGTCAAACACAAGGGAAACCACCCAGTCAATGACCAATGATGAAATGTCGACTATTGGGTTCAAGGTTACATACAAATGAGGAAAGTAGGACGAGGGTGCATAATAGGACTAAAAAATCATGTGATTCTGAGACAAACTGAGGGTATGGCCGACATGAAAAGTGAAGAGTTATGAGGAATGTCTGACACAGGTTGGTAGACATCCTTTGAACAAGATCATGAGACATATGGAAGACTCTGGCAACATAGACTCAATGATGAAACCATGAGATGCAAGAGGAATGAATCAAGTTCTCCATAGGGACTAAAAGAGTAACCAGTGGGGGGAGAAAACTCTTTGTAACGATCTCAGCTTCCTAAGGCCATGTTAAACCTAAAATTATGATTACAAGTGGACTCAATAAATTTGTGCATTGTTCAAAGGCAACACGACTGCTGCCAATATAAGATAATGCTCCCTTCTCGCCCGTTTTCTTTTTGTTTTTTCATAGTCAAATTAATGCTATGATACATAGGAGGAAACGAGTGTCACAAGTAAGCAAAACAAGTTCCAACAGTGGAACATATCTATGCTCAATGCAAGGAGGTGCATGCGGGAGATGGACACTTGGGGGAATGTTCCCTCCTGGGTATAGGGTGTAAAATTGTGAAGGATATAAACGAGGATCTGCTTGGTTGAGGATGAAAAACTACTGAGGCAAGCGATTTATAACGCAAAGAGAGAACTAGCGATAGGCTCAATACTACAAGCAATCACATGAGATGCAATCACAACTTAACACCAAAAAATATCATTTTTCGTAATCTTAGTCTACTTGGTGTGAAAAAAGGATAAACTTGTACCAAAGAGATGTCCTTTCAAATCCAATTTACGAGTGTGAAGTAGACTAGTTCACTCGGCAATCTTTTCCCTTTTTGAAAACGAGTCGGAAAAGAGCTTAACTAAGACTCACGACCTTTCAAGCCCAATTTAACAAGTGTGAAAGGGACAAATTCACTCGACAATCTTTTCATTTTTTATACGAGTCGAAAAAGAGCTTAAATCAGACTCACTTAGGAGTTTCTAGGAGGAAATTCATGGGGGAGGGTAAGGCTCTCATGCTGGACTTCTGTGAAATGTTAGTATCTTACGAATAGTGGACACAAGCTTGGGAAAGCCCAAATATTTCCAAGTCGTGGAGGATAAAGTGATAACGGAGGGTATCAACTCCATGATATATCAGATAATGTCTCTTACATGAAAGTACATAGGTGGAGGCATTGGATACCCAACAATACCATCCCAATCAAAAGGAGATTCTCCAGGACTTGAAGGGAGAGTACTCAGAGAGAGTAAAACTCTCTCTTGTTCAGAAGGTGCAGTATCAGAAATGTTAATGACGTGGTTGAAGGATGCATCACCCTTGAAAAGGAGAGTTGGATTGACTAGAGATTGCACTGGTATGACCACTTCTTCAACTTCAGGTTGAATAGGATGCGTGATAACAAGGACATCAGACACATCACCCTCGACAATGGGGGTGGGGTCAGAAGAAGATTGCAGCGACATTACTTCCATGTCAATCAATGGAGAAATAGGATGTGGGGAAACCACAGACACCTTAGAACCCATAGGGCCCTTAGGTGAGCCCCACACTTCTGGTATCCTAGCAGTAACAGGACACAAATGATTAAGGTGATTTCCTTTGCAAGTCCTGCAAAGGAATTTAGGCTTACAACTGAGACGTCTAGTCTTCTCAATCATATGAATTCCCCCAACGTCATTCACAATGGATGGTGACATTCTCTCAGCGTGACTAGCAAAGGAGAGAGAGTCATCTCCCACATGATGTACATAGGTTGGAGATGTGACATCAATATGACTCGTGGAGACTAGAGTGATGCCCCCAGCATGACTAACAACGGTTGGTTGTGGTATTCAATGTGACTTGCAGAGGTCTTCGACCAATCTCCAACATGACTGGTAGAGGTTGGTGATGGGGCTCCATTGTGACTGGACTCATGGTGGTGGGTTGTGGCATTTCATAACAAGGTCCAGGGAAAGATTGGTTTTGAAACATTGTAGGATAGGAAGGGTCCTGGTTTACACCCTGTCCCTATTCGGAAAGGTAGTATCCTCCTCCCAAACAATCCATAGAGGTTTGTACGGGAATCATCACTGAAGTATATGTCTACGAAGAGACAAAAGTATGATAAGGATTGTTCAAGTGAGGATATATGTTGGCCCCATGTGAAGGGTTTTCGTGAAGAGGGTAGCTCGAACCATAAAATTCATTCTCCCTATATGAAAGACTTGAGGATATATGGGGACCCTCCATGGGAAAAGTGTTCATAGGAATTGGCATGGCAGATGAAGGATACACGGATGGGGTGTAATAAGTGGAATAACCACCCATATGAGTATTGGATCATGATAAATCATAGCTAGGACTGGATTCGTAAGAGGGGATGTTCCAACCTCCTACAGTGAGAGTTGGTTGAGGGACATAACTCATATCAAATGAAGATGTAGACAGAGGGGCCATGGTGCCCTCAGATCCAATGCTAGGATTCATATAAGTGGGCCAGGGAGAGTATGGAAAGGGTGAAGGTACATTCGATATATGAAAAAGAAAATGATTAGAGACCCAAGGCATGGAATGAGTGTCATAATTTTGCATACCATTATGAAAAGCAGACGGATTCGTCCCCATGAAATGAGTGAAGATCATGGGGGGGGTAGAGGTAAATGAGGGAGCTATGGGAACTCCACTATCCATGAAAATGGAAACTCAGTATAAAATCCTAAGGTCAACTAGTGATCAAAGAGAACACCGAAAATAATCAAATGACCAATATGCACATAAACAGGATAAAGTGGATGAAAGGGGGCTTCCTCCCTAAAGTAGGCATGCCTCTCCCAAGAGGGTCCTGAGACTCCCTGCTAAATATCGGAGGTAACATAATCCGTTATAAGGGCCCTTGTGGGCTTAACAACTAGTCAGTCAAATCCCCCCAGAGAGGTAATCCTCCATAAAGGTTGTGTGTTGTCTGACCGTTATCTAACCCAGGGTACCTGCAGAATAACCCCTATAATTAACCTATGTGGCACCTAAGTTAAGAAACTAAGCAACCACTATATAACCGATGCACAGGCAAGCAGTCGTAATTCAAAACCTTCCTTTAAATATGAATATGTATTCAGGTAAAAGGTCAAGCTAAGGTCTTTGGGAGTCAGTGTGGGAGGTTTGGCTTATGAAAAGGCTCTGGGGGGAAAGGTGGGGAGGAAGTCACACTTTTCTTTAGAACAAATCCAAGTGAAGAAATATATTAGGAATGAAAAAAAAATCCACCATCATGTGAGCCCTTAGAATGGTGAATTCCCTGGGAAAATGTTCCCAATGATATTTCTCTCTTTCAATGCACGTTGGGTAGGGGTGCCCAAAAGATCCTAGCCCTCGAAAGGCTTGTACAGGTCCATGGGATGGATGTCATTTTTATTCAAGAAACAATGTGTAAAAGTGGTAAATCCATGGGTGTTTTTCGATCGTGGTTAAAGTATTGGTCATTTTCTTTGATTGACTCAGAAGGTCTCTGGGGGGGCCTTCTCACTGCTTGGAGTTTTTGCTATAAGGCCTCATCCTCATCTTCGATCTCATCATGAATTGTGGTTGAGATAGAAGAGCATTTTCTCAATGCATATTTTAGGGTGGTCAATGTTTATGGACCATATGCACACAAAGTTCCCTTTTGGGAGGGTCTTAGCGAGTCAAGTGCCCTCGCAACCTCTAACATAATACTAGGGGGAGACCTCAATTTTATGCTCTTTCTAAGGGAAGTGTGGGGATCCCATCCTCGCAAATATGCACGTGAAGGATTCTTTGAACAATGGATAACAAAAACTGATTTGATTGATTTGGAACCTACAAAGTTGCCTCAAACCTAGCAGAATGGTAGAAAGGGTGATAAATTGGTGGAAAAAATGTTGGAACAATTTCTTATTTCTAAGGAGATATTGGTAAACCCTTGGTCTTTTAAAGCATGGGTTTCGGCAGGAGGTTATTCTGATCATCTTCCCATTCTCTTGAAAATAGAAAAGTGTGGGGAAAATATGCCTACCCTTCTTGAATTCAACGAGACCTAGTTGCGAGAGGAGAAATATAGAAATTTGATCATGAAATCCTAATCGTTTTTGAAAGAGGTTTATGGGAGTTCTTATATGTATCAATTTTCTTATAATATTTCCAAGATTTACTCAGTTTCGAAGTCTTGGGTCCAAGCCTTTAATTTCAAATCACAGTCCCTTCTTCAAGATATTGAAGCAAGGCTAGATGTTTTGTTGGTTGATAGGCTGGTTGACTCCCCGTCATCGACAGAAGAAGAATCTCTTTGTGATTTATTGAAGAAGAAGTGGGATTTTCTAGCTCTTGAGGAATCTAAGTGGCACCTTAAGAGTCGAGAAACCTGGTTGAAGGAAGGTGATAACAACTCCAAATTATTTCACAGGTCTGCACATTTTCAAAATAACTTGAACTCCATTGTGGAAATCAAGGATAAAGATGGTGTGGTAGTTTCTTCTCATGAAGAAATTGCGGAGGTAGAGAAATCTTATTTTTACAACCATTTTAAGGAACCCGCGGGGTGTCCTATTATTGAGATTATAAATGTAATCGATCTTTTTCCAAAATAAATTACAAAGGAAATGAATGAGTAATGGTATCCAAATACTTGGTTGGAGTGACATTTGAAGAATGGTATCACATGCCCAAAAAATTGGTGATAAACAACTCAATATTATGGAAAGCACTAGTAGATGCATTTCCCTTGTTCGAGGAATGGACGGTGTGGAGAGTAGGAAATGGGAAAAGCCTAAGAATAGGAGAGGATCCTTGGTAAGGCTCAACAAGTGCCCATAAGTTGTATGAGGATCTAGTAACAACGCTTCATTGTTGGAAACATGCCAACGAATTTCCTCATGCGGTCACATGAACATGCATGCAACTATGTTAATGCGCATGCATGCAATCTATTTATGAACTATTCGTGTAACTATGTGATCTATTCATGATCAATTTGTGTAACTGAGTGATAAATGTTATATATACAAGCATACCCATAGAGGTGTGAGTGCAATGTGTAGTAAGTGTGTGAGAGAAAGATGCAATACTGAGGTGTTGTGTGTATGAGAGGAGAGGATGGTTGTATGCCTGGGTTGGCTATTGTAATTCCCCCTTGAATAAAAGAATACCGATTATCATTGTCGTGGTTTTTCCCTCATTGGGTTTCCACATAAATCATTGTGTCAATTGTGTGTTTGTTGTTCTTGGTTTAATGCGTGTTTGATCTTGCTCATTTTATGCCATGTTTTTCTTCCACTGCACAACATTCATAATAATGGAATTTTCTCTCTTTGGGATGCAAGGTCGCAAGGATGGGATGTTATTGGATGTTTAGATTGGCTTTCAACAACATACTTGGGACTGGAAGGAAACAAGGTGGAAGAGTGGAATAGGTTCGCTATAAATTTAAGATATGATTTTATCAATCTACATGATGAGGAAGAGGAATCATTGTGTTGGTTGAGGAATGTAAGAACATGTAATTACACAGTGAAACTTGGGTACCAAGCCATTGTAGAGTTTTCTTTCTCTAGTGTTAGGAAGTGGTGTTGGTTGATAGTGTGGAAGTTGCATGTGTCGATAACAATGAAGATTCTCTTTTGGTACGTACTTGAGGTAAAAAAAAAAATTTAAGGCATGGGGAAATCGGTAACACGTCGGGATTATCTGGACATGTCCCAGGTTCAAATCCACCAGTTTCCAATATAAACCCAAGAGTATATCTAACATCCCATAAGCCAGATATACCTTAAACTTGTGACTCAGCAAGGGAAGAGACGTCCCAACCTCCACCGGGGTGGAAGTCTATCCCAGGGGTCACTACCCTTTGATCCTTATCATAGTGAGCCAAAGTCTCGATGTGAATTAATCCCTGGTGGGCTAGGTGAAATTCAGAGTCCCCCACCAATAGGCCCCAGGTTACAATCTTAACGTGGGATATCGGTCTTCGCAGAGGATGGGTGGGATGAAATAGATGTACTTTGTGTAGGATGGATTCTAAGTCGTCATTGCATCTGTTTTTTCATTGTTCTTATGCATAACAGGTTTGGTCTATAATTTCAACACATTTCAAAATTAATGTTGGTGCCCTCACTAGACGTTTGGAAGAGTGGCTCTATTATTGGAAGAATGAGAAAGCTCAATTAAATAATTCTCTTCTTTTCCATGCCTTTTTGTTTATTTCATATGGTGGGTGAGAAAATTTTGGATTTTTCAAGAAATTTTCATCCGTACAAAGGTTGTGGTAGGTCTAGTTTTTAAGCTCGCTAGAGAACTCAAGTGTGAGCCAAAAAAATCCCAAACAACGCAAGCTCCATATGCCTAAATTGCTGGAAGGAATCCCTTGGGGGTTTTTCGATGGCGCAAGCCAAGGGCATCCCCACTGTGTGGGGTGGGAGTGGTATTACATATTATGACTAAGAATTACTTCGAGGTTAGATACGGTCCAGGTTGTGGCTCTAATATGAAGGAGAAAAGTTCTTCTTTGTGGGCATTGCTTATTTTAGTGAACACTTTAAACCTAAGGAAAATCCAAATTATGGGGGACTCAAAGGTGGATATCAAGTGGGTAAATAGTAAATTGCAAGTTTAGGTGTTCCATTTCCAGCCCTTGTTGAAGGAAATTCGATCTTTCATGGACGATCTTGATTAGTCCTCATGTTCTCACATTTACAGGGAGTTGAACTCCAAAGCATATGAACTTTCCAAAGAAGCTCTGACTTTGGACTATGGTTCCTTTATCTCTCAGGAATTCTATGTAGGGCAATTTTGTGAGGAGATGTATTTTCTTCTTCAATCTCCTTTCTTGATGTTAATAGAACTAAAATTGGAATGATGAATGTTAGAAGAGGTGGACATGGTATAGAGAAGTTTTTTCTGCACTGGCAGTATCCGTCGGATAGGATGAAAGTCTTTTTAGCAATTTTTGTAATTGTTCTAAAAAGCATAGAAGTACACTAAAAGAGTATTCCTTCTAAAAGGTGTGTGTGTGTGTGTGTGTGTGTGTATATTCATATTCATTTTGGGATATAAAGTTTTTTCCTTTTTCAAAAAAAAAATAATTATCCATCTAAAAAGAACAACATTAACTTTTTCTAACTACTATCAATTGATTTTGAAAACATGATTGTTGACTAAGTCACAATTTTATTCAAAAAGTGTTTTTAAATGCATAAATTAATTCAATGCCTTCAAAAATATATATGATACTAGTTATATGCAATCCTAATAACTAAAATATGCAATTCCAACTATTTTTCTAAATTTTTAGCCAAATTAAAAAACATAAAAAACAAACAAACAAAAACAAAAAAACCATTAAAAAAATAAAAAAACATAAAGTCTTTAGACTAAGTCACAAAATATATATTAAACATTCGTAAACGTAAAACTGATATTTTTAAGGAAAAAATCCAATTCCAAATTTTAATAATATATTTATATCTATCAACATAATAATAGTTTTGATATTAATGTGGTTTATAAAATATTAATTTTACTAACAAAAGTGAACAACTCTAATACTCAATTGTCTTATTGGAAAATAAAACCCAAATGCATTGATTTTTTTTAAATAGCTCAAGAATGGTATATTTATATGTTTTTTATTCTTATATTTAGTTATAAGATTAACATTTATATTTAATTTTTTAACTAATAATAATAGTAAAATTTAAATTATATATCATATTTAAAAAAAATCCGTTTTATATATTGGATAGTTTTATAGTTTTAGTGAATATAATATAATTTTAATATCTGAGCTCCACAATCTAATAATAAATGGTAACCATATTAATACAAACTATTAATAGAAATACGCTAGTATGTATCATTTCATGTATAATCGAAGGTGGTGTTTCGCACGATGATGGCATTCGTGTATTGCACGTTCACGGTTTTTTATAATTTTTATTGATAATTGAATATTTAGTTGATCCATAAAGAGGTAGTTGGTATGCGACGTGCGTCCATATTACATAAACATATTATGAATGCCTCTATTATTTAAAAAAATTCCCATGTCCCTTTTAGAAGGGGTGATATATATATATATATATATATACTTTGTGGTAGGGAAGAGTAAACACATGTTCCTAATTAGGAGCATTCAACTTATAGGTGTAGTGTAATCAAATTAATACTTAAAAAAATTGTACATGGAGTGTAATCAAATAATGAAGTTATGAAGTGTTGTGATGTGATTTTTGTTTATAGAGGCCAACATTTTTAGAGAGAGATATTTTATAAAATTAATATTAATGAATAATGTGTTACAAAATAATAATAATTAAATAAGTATAATGTTTAATTAATTTATTTATCTTAGATATGTTATTTAAGGGGTTAGTAGTTAGAGAGTTGATGGGTTAGTAGTTAGAGGGTTATTGGTTAGTCACTTGATAATGAGGGGTGGGTTAGTAATTAGTAGTTCTAGTTATTTTGGGGTTATTGATTTAAGGGGTAATGAGTTAGGTATTAAGGGGTTCATGGTAATGGTTTGGGGGTTCATGTTTAATTTAATTTTATGGAGTTAGTGTATTAGGAGCTAGGGGTTTAATGACTTGGTCGTTAAATAAGATGAATGAATTAGAGAGTTAGTGAATTAAGGGTTAGGTGTGGATATGCCCATCTTGAAGGAAATTGTCTAATAATCATTTCACAAACTTCTTTTATGTTTAATAGAACCACTTTTGAAGATAACCATTCAATGTTATTGTCTTCAAAACTAATTACAATACATATAAGTTTATATAAGCTTAGAGAAATGATCTTGTGTCTACTAATCTAAATCCTAAGTAAAAATAAACAAACAAATCTTACATTAGAAATCAATAAAAAATCACTTATCAATATAATTTAAAATCTAAATAAATATGAGTGGTCACCCACATTTTTGTGACTGAACATTTCTATATATTGCACATTCACATATTTTTATAATTTTTATTAATAATGAAATATTTAGCTGATCCATATAAAGTGATCCATATAAAGGTAGTCGGTGTGCCTCCATAAACATAATATGGAATTCTTCCTTAAAAATTCATGTCACCCACTAATAACACAAAGGGATCGTGGCATGGAAAAAAGAGTGCATAGTCGTGCCCACCTCTAAAAATGTGTTTAATAAAATAAAAAAACAAGTATAATGTACAGTGAAGTTATTTAGCTTAGAACTTGTCTTTTAAAGGGTTAGTTGGACAACTTCTAAAAGATTTATGGGTGAGTCTCTTACTAGTATCAATTATGGATAACTATATTCCACCATAATCCACCATATTTGTGTTGGTTAGTGACTAAATAGTGAGGGGTTAGTATATTAGTGGTTGGGGTTATTTTGGGTCACTAATTTAAGAGGTAATGGGTTAGGTATTAAGGGGTTCATCTTAATGGTTGGGGGTTAATGTTTAGCTTAATTTTATGGAGTAGTGTACTAAGGGCTAGGGGTTTAATGGCTTGGTGGTTAAATCATGTGAATGACTTAAGAGTTAGGTGTTGATATGCCCATCTTAAAAGAACATGTTTAATGATAATTTCACAAACCTAGCTTATTTTTATCTCCAATAAACCAATTTGAAAGTAAACATTCAATATAACAATCTAATATAATTTTAAAAATAACCATTCAATATATATTATATTTTATTATACAATACCAAAACAAGAATATGTTCGTAAACATATATAATATCTAATTTTATATTTCTCAATAAAGATAATGATTTACTATATTCTTGGTTTTGAATGTTTCTTAAAATAAAAAAAAATGATGAAAAGTCTAAAACCATAAAGTTCACGTATCATAAATATTATCAAATTACAATTCTAATATAAACAATATTTTCAATGTATCAATTAATGTAATATTTTACCAAGTATATAAACAATATTTTCAATATATCAATTAATGCAATATTTTACCAAGTATACAATTGATTGATCCTACAAAGAGTTTTAAATCTAAAACATAAAATTTTATATTTTCAAATTCAAATTTAAAAATTTTCAAGAAATAACATATTCTTTCCTCACCTTCATTCTTCATGTGAGCTACTTCTTCATCTTCATTCTAAATTATATTATAATTTCTTTATTAATACCCTTCCCATTCTTATTTTTATTAGTAAAAAAAATGTTTAACAAAAACTTCAATATTATCATTATTTTTCCATACAAATTCAAAATACTCGTAAATCTATGTTTTATTTATTAATTTCTATAAACCAAATATTAAAACATTTAAACTTATATGGATTTATATATGAATGTGTATACTTGTAATATCAAAAGCTGTGATTCCAAACGTCGGTAGCATGTCCAAACCATAGAATCCATACATACTTCGACGTAGGTGCACTTAAGAGCTTCCTAAGGTTTATTTATTTATTGTTGCATGTATCACGAGGAGAGTAATGAGGGTCAAAATTTATTTATTTATTGTTGCGTGTATAACGAGGAAAGTAATGAGGCTCAAAATTTATTTATTTATTGTTGCATGTATAACGAGGAGAGTAATGAGGGTCAACATTTATTTATTTATTGGTGCAAGTATATTAAAGAGTAGAATAAGGCTAGTTGTTTTTTTT
>ML795829.1:101283-118077 GCA_009831015.1 Picea engelmannii
GAATACTCTTACCCATACGACCACAAGGATTTCAAGCTTGATTGGCCCAATGGAGAAAGTAGCAATGGATGGGAATCCAATAAAAAATTTCTATTTCTATGGAACCGGTACACCTCAAGTTAGTAAACAGGCTTCTTCAATTCTATTTTTTTTTTTGATGAAATCGAAACTGGCAAATGAAAGGTTAACAGTTCAAAAACATATTTGGTTTATTGAACATAGCTCAGATATATCTTACTTAGCTGTATATACCCCGTGGAATTTGTCCATGCAGGCCCTGGGAGTGTATATTGTGACCTATAACGGAGCTGTTGTGCTGCAAGTTCACGCTCAGAAGCCTTATGTGGATGCAAAAATTATGTCGACATGCTTCACGGAGGCTTTTGAAGAAATCGTGAAAGACAATCCTAAATCAAATGTGCTTGGAAAACGAGAATAATGGATGTAGGCTAAACCACATTTAAAAATCATTTAAAGTTTCTTATTAGTCCTTGTAGTAGGCATAGAGGGACTATAGCTATCCATAAATTTTTGACTTGGCATTAGTTTGTGGGTTGACCAGAAACATTTCCCTATTGTCTATTGTTGGAACAAGGGAAGTGAAAACATCGATAAAAATTATCATGTTTTTCTGATTGGACAAAGGATTGGAGGTCTTATTGCCGCCTTAACTATTCCCAATGTAAAATATGTTTGCATTTCCAAAGTATTTGATAGTATATAGTCATTTTTAAATAATAAATTTTGTTATGGATTAGTCGAACGTGGATTAATGCTACCATTAATTCGAATGTTTGGTTTAGCATATGCTAGGTAAGTTTATGACATTGTTTGATATGGTGGCATATCCAAAGTATGGCTTTGCAATACATTCTTTGGTGTTCGAACTATTGTTACAAAAAATATATGAATTTATTTGAGATATGTGAGAGACCTGCCACATTGAATTTTTTTCTTAAATTTTTACAGTGCATTTCTGACAGACTTAAATGTTTACCTAACAGGCTTGGTAGTATTGAATGGTTACTTAACAGGCTTGTTACAAGGCATTTTCTTTCGTTTTTAAAATTTATATGCTCCAGGGGCATTGCTGGTTCACTGGTCCATGCTTGTTTTTTTCATGGCATTGATTTCTTATTTGCATGTTCTCATTGTTCTTGCTTGCCTGTTCGTGTTGTTGCACTTTGCATGTTTGGGTTTCTGCAGTCGAGATTGGAAGACCCTCGTTTCTGGGGGGTGGTTGCTGCTTGTTCCTTTCTTCGTTGTATGTTGTTTATTGTTGCTTGATTCGACTTTGCAGGGTTCCGGTCCTGTGCCTGCATTTGGGCCTTTTGGTGATTTTTGGTTGGGTTCTTATTTGGTGTTTTTTCTTATTTGCCCAAGGTTTGCAATGTTGGGATGCTGCATCTGCGGTTGGATCCCTCGTTACATTTTTTTGCACTTCAGTTTGCATAGAATACTATTAAGATAAAATAAAAGACTAAATAATTGCATGCGATGTAAATTGCATCTGTTACGCGTTGAAACAGAGTTTGTCAGCCTGAAAATATATTTCATAGCTGTCGATGCATTTTCCATGGATTCTGTGTTACTATGGTTTCATAGTTATGAGAGTGTCATTTTCTGTGGGGGAGATATAGTTGTTCTCTACCTTTTACTTTCTTGTTGTAAACTGGGTTTGACTCTAGTTTGTCGCGTTTCTGTGGTCATTCCGAGAGACTGCCATTCAGTTGCGTACTTAACCAGTTTTATGGATGCGGCTTCGCGAATAGGTTCTATCAAACTATGACAGGTCGTGTTCGGTGTATACATTAGCTTTGCCGAATTAGTTTTCTTTAAAAGAAGGCCTCCTGTATAGAAAAGAATGCAATTTATGAAATTATAGGTTTTCTGGACATCATTGGTTAATGATCGCGGCTTCTAGGGCTCACGGGTTGAAAATTGGGCTTATTAAGATAAAATAACCGAGTAAAGAATTGCAGACGATGTCAATTGCATCTGTTATGCTTTGAAGCGGAGTTTGTCGAGCTCAAAATATTTTTCATAGTTGTCGATGCTTTTTCCATGGATTATGTGTTACTATGGTTTCATAGTTATGAAATTGCCTTTTGTTGTGTGGGAGATATAGCTCTTCTCTCCCTTTTACTTTCCTATTGTAAACTGCGTTTGAATCTACTTTCTCGTGCTTCTGTGATCATTCCAAGCGAGTGCAGTTCAGTTGCATCCTATGACAGGTCGTGTGTGGTCTATACATTAGCTTTCCCGAATTAGTTTTCTTTAAAAAAAAGCCTCCTAGATAGAAGATAATGCAATTTATGAAGTTATAGGTTTCCTGAACAACATAGGTTAATGATCACGGGTTCTCGGGGTGGCGGGCTGAAAATTGGGCTTCTGTTCTTCTGTGTTCTACAAATAGCACGGATAATTTTGCGACCATTTCAACTGGTCGTTGTTCGACTGCATACTTAGCCAATTTTATGGATGTGGCTTGGTGGATAGGTGGTATCGAACTATGGTGTATACATTAGCATTTCTAAATTAGTTTTCTTTAAAGGAAGGGCTCCTAGACAGAAGACATTGAAGTTTATCAAATTATAGGTTTTCTGGACAGCATAAATTAAAAATGGGAAATATGTAATTTTGTAAAGTAGATATATAAAGCATGCACTCATCCCTCGTCCCATACTTAGCCAGTTTTTGCATCGCGGGTTCTTGGGGTGGGCGGCTGAAAATTGAGAATCAAAGAGTTCCCCGATATACAAATTCACCATTGAACTTGCGGGCCATTTGAATTTGAAGGCCGTCATGTCCAAAACAATTAGCATTGTCAAAATAGTTTACTTTACATACGTCGTTTTACATACCCTGGTGGAAAAAAAACACAAAAAAAATAGTAAGCATTTTTTGGATCGCGGGTTCTCAGGCTGGCGGGCTCTAACTTCTGCCACTGTTGTTTCATGTCCTACAAATAACATAGATAGTTTTGCGATATACAAATAGACATTCAAACTTGTGGACTACTTGAATTTCAAGGGCTCATGTGCAAAAAAAATAGCATTTTTGAATTACTTTTCTTTACGTACGGTCTACATATGCTCGTCAACAAAAACTGAAAAAATAGTAGTAACGTCTGTTACATAGGGATCCATCCCCGCTACATTCAGCGCTTCACAATACACATTAAATATGCTTTCAAAAGTTAGAATCGACCAGACAGGTTCGAAAAGATGGGCTTTAATAACTAGAAAGCTCGAGGATATTTCCCATTAAAATAAATAGACGGGCTAATATTCAACCCTTCCTTGTTTTTGATTTTGAATAGGGAGGGAAAGCTGAAGACTCAAATGCAACATAGTTCTGCGGTTATTATATACTCAATTCGCATTCTCGTTATGGCTACTGCCAATGAGTTGTCTATCATATATGACCTTCCTTCTAGGTTGTCAGATGTTTTTTCCCCTTTACTCAAATAATAAAAATGTCATTGAATTTGAATAACATTGAGTAATAAAGCGTCTTTTTTCCATCATTTTGAATTTGCGATTTTTTTTTTTTTACTTCTGCAGTTTTAGTTTTCTTAAAAGCTTCAGCATAGTTCACGAACGTGTTGCCCACAAAGGGCTTGATGTCATGTCCCTCTTTAATATTGTGCATTTTGAAATGATGGGCTTTAATAACTAAAAATATCGAGGACATTTCCCATTAAAATGAATAGACAGACGAATATTATGGGATCTGGTAAATTTTTTTTCCATGCATTTTGAAGTTGCGAAAATAGTGTTTTTATTTTTATTTTTTATTCTGCAGTTTTAGTTTTCTTAAAAGCTTCAGCATAGTTCACGAATGTGTCACCCACAGAGGCCTTCACGTCATGTCCCTCTTTAATATTGTGCATTTCGAAATGATGGGATTTAATAACTGGAAATCTCGAGGACATTTGCCATTAAAATGAATAGACAACTAAATATTATGGGCTCTAGTAATTTCTTTTTGTCTGCATTTTGAATTGGCGAAAATACTTTTTTTTTTTTTCTTGTGCAATTTTAGTTTTCTTAAAAGATTCAACATAGTTCACGAACGTGTGACCTACAGAGGCCTTCACGTCATGTCCCTCTTTAATATTGTGCATATCTTAGATGTCAGATTTGAGAATCTCCTCGGATATGGGAATTTTAATACGTGATGCTAGTCACTATTCAGTGTACGTATTCAAAAAGATTGGCATTAATAACTAAAAATATCGAGAACATATGTCATTAAAAGGAATCAACACAAAATGTGTGGAAGACCATCCAATCTTGCTTTTAAATACTTATTGTCATTTCTCTCTATCATCAAAGCGTTGCGCTTTAGGGTACTTTCATTCTAATGTTCCTGGTCATGGACATGTAAGACAACTTAGAGATGCGATCGAGTGGAAGATGAAAGAAGAGAGACTGGTTTTATGTGACGTGAAATTTGAGTAAAAAAAAACTCTGTTATACAAGAGAAACTCAGAGAGGACGAAAAAAAAAGAACAAGTATGTTTGGTGTTCTCCCTATGCTCGATGCTTTTGTTGGTTGAAAACGCTGCCTGGAAATTTGTTTGTTGAACTTATTTGTTTTATTGTTGGGAATTGTAATGGATGTTTAGGTCACCTGCAAGATAGTTCTTCATTTAAGTATATAGCTTCTTCCAACAACATAGATTTGACCACTGTATCAAATTGTAGAGATTGCACAAGTATTTCTCTTCCTCGAAGGCTGGTAATAGAATCTGTATGGGTGGATTAAATGACATATTATCACTACAATAATTTCTATTTCATACTTTGATGACCTACATGTGGCTCTAGTAGCCGACTTGACAGAAAGCCATGTTCTTTGTCAAAGTTTGTTTGGTTTCCTCTGGATGTAGTTGCAGAGTCCACATATTAGGCGTCACCTCCGAACATTCTAGACCTTTCTGTGGGTTGCCATACCTCCCCCGCTATGAGGAAAGATATATTTTGATGCATTCTGGTGCATTCTGTAGCATTTGATGCACTTGCCACACCTCAGCTACCCAAAGAAGTTATGTACCTCAACAGATTTGCATTTTGCCTCTGGGTTGAACGTTTCTTCCAATTTACTGTAATAAAGCAAAGAAGTTCCACATACAAATCCGCAAGTAAGCTTCTCAACCAAACAGACGATCGAATACAGGGAGAATACCAGTCACTATATACTTGAATTTGTTTCCCCTGCCTTAACTGTTGTGACATAAAATGACTCCGTTCACTTTGAAATCAACCTGAATTGCATTTCTAAGTTGTCTCAGATGTGAATGCTCAGGAACATTGCAAAGAAAACACCTTAAACCCCAACTTTTCAACGACAGAAGGAAATTAATACTTGACAAAGAATGGAATGTTGAATAAGAAGCCATTGCAAGAAGGCCATATGTGGAAGAAACAAGGTATTCAAAAAACTGGGATAGATGTACTTCGCAGCACCGATTAAGTACAAAACCCAAAATTGATATTCAACTCATTTTTTTATGAATAAAGAGTTTGAACGTCAAGAAAAGTATGAAGAATCTTCATCAATGTAAATATCTTTAATTGGTCGATGGTAGGAGAAATCACAATCGTTGTCGCAAATAGCCTCAACTGTATTTTGTAACACATCTTATTTGAATATAGAATAATTTCAGTTTATTTCTTAATAGTATTTTCCAATTTCTGGTATTTGTTTTAATTGTATTTTGTGCCTTCTTCCCCTGTGTCGTTAAACATGAAGGACGAGATTTTATTTCTACTGCTCACTACTTCAATCTAAATAAAACTTGGTCTGTTATTTCTTTACATTTTACATTTAAAAATACTTTTTCATGGGCCATACTTATGTGGTGCCAGCTCTGTATTTAAAGAAAGAAATTGGAGGACCCGTTCTGCTCCCATTCTTCGGGTTCCGTAAATAGAATGAATTCATGAGTTACAACAAGGCAGCTGAACTGTTGACACAATGTTCCTATGACGTATGTTGGATCATTTGCAGCTTGTTCTATTTTATAATATCCATGCATATATACTAATATCAGTACTATTGGAAAAAATACAGAAAACTTCCTCTTCGACAAAGCTTAGGAAGTTATGTTTAGGTTTGCAGTATTAAACAAATATGTCCAGTGTTCTGTCATATACATCTTGCAGCCTAGGAACTTCTGTAGTTTGCAATTTATGCTTTAATTACTTAAAGTCACAACAAATTTTGATTGCCTTTAATTTAATTTAGAGATTGATGTTTATGGAAAGCCGTCATTTGCTGATGTCATTGTAATGAATACAAGATGAATAGATGATAAGGAATTTATGTCGTTAAGACCACAATGCAAATTCATGTTTCTTGTTGCGCTATGTACGTCTTGCAGTGAAAATTTTCCTGGTTTCAACGAAATTTGCGAGCCGAAGAACATCTTGCAAATTGGGAGATCATTTTCATTTGAAACAAAAACAATCCATTAATATATATTAGTATGAATACTATTCAGTTAAATACAAAAACTTTCTCCATTGATAAATACTAGTATGAATACTATTGAAATAGATATCAAAACTTCGTCTTGGTCAATACTTATCCAGTTATCTGGACACCAGGCCCCATGTTCGCGGTATCTAGAACCTATGTCCCATGTTTCATCATATACATGTTGCAGGAAAAGAACTTTAGTGATGTGCACTTAATTCTTTTACTAGTGAGAAGCCATCAGAGGTTCGAATACATTGCCATTAATAAATGGAAAAAAAAGGTTTTCCTGACTCTCAAATACTTATCTCTTTTCCCATTTTACTTTTCCCGTTCATTATGTCTTTCTGGTTTTATACTTAGTCATCTTTCTATGTACGATGAGATGACATGTCTTCATCTCCATCTATATCCTCGCAAGATGGATCTGACCGACCGTTGTTCCATTCCATACTTAGCCAATTTTATGCCCGCCGCTGTGGGGTCAGCGCTTGCGAGCCCAGCTGTTTATTGTTCCGCTATATACACCTTGCATTGAAAATATATGTAATCTACAATTCTACCATGGGTTCCTTGTATACATTAACTTCGTTCAAAGTATATGTTGTTGATATGCATACCTAGCAAGTTCACGTCCTTCCTGACATACATCAACAATTGTCTTACCAGTGACAAGTGGACACAGTGGTACGAAAGATACTTCTATGATCTGCAATTCATGCCTTAACATATCCATATATATCCTCACACAACAGATCCGACCGACCACTGTCCCTTTTCATACTTAGCCAATTTTATGCCCACCGCTGCGAGGATGTTGCTTGCGAAACGAGTTGCTTATCATTTCGCTATATACATCCTGCACTCAAAACATCTGTGATCTACAATTACAATTCCACTGCGGGTTCCTTGTATACATTAAGTTTGTTAAAAGCATCTGTTGCTGCTTTCCATCCCCAACAACTTCACGTCCTTCCTCATATACATCAACAATGCTCTTACTAGTGGCAAGTGGACATAGTGGTACGAAAGATACTTTTGTGATCTGCACTTTATGCGTTAAATGGTGAGAACTCAGCAGACATTCACAAGCATTTGCATTAATAAGAAAACAGTAGATGTTATTCTGAGAGATACTTGGTTCTTTTTCCCTTCTCTTTTTCCCGTGTATTATCTAGAATTCCACTGCGAAGTTCTCCGTCCTTTTTCCCTTATCTTCTTCCTGTGTATTATGGGACTATAAAATATGGACATGATATTTTATAGAACATGTACAAATTCCACATTCCATACCTAGCAACATTTTGGATCGCGTGTTCTCAGCTGGGCAGTCGGGCTCAAAATTGGGCCTCCATTGTTCTATGCCCTACAAATAGCACCCCGAGTTTCACAATATACAAATTGACAAGCGCACCTATGGACTGGCTAACTCAACATTGCACTGTTATTGTTCTGTGTCCTCCAAACAACACTCCCAGTTCTGTGATATAGAAATTGACAGCTGGAGTGCAAGACTGGTGGGGTGGAGATTTCCATTGTTTACATATTCTAATCCCTATGAAGTGTCTAACAATATCTAAAAATTATTTTAGTTTTTTTTTTCCCTGTATAACAGTATCTAAAAAATTATTTTGAATACTAAAATAACTCTTAGTAGTGACAACTGGACACAGAGTTACGAATTAGTTGGATTGCACTCTCTGCAATATACAAATTGACTACCAGATTCTGACATCCTCCACTCTTCCATGTTACAGATTATGCATTCCAATGTTTGGAGTGATACAATTAGAAGGTTCGGGCCTCGCCTCCTTTGTAGACACTTTCTTAGCGTGTTTTGGATCCTCCTGTTTTCCGGTTCACGAAATATGCAGCTCCAGCGTTGGCCGGTTGACATATGTTTATCTCCATCTATATAATTAGACAACGAATCCGACCCACCGTTGTTGCTTTTGATGCTTTCGATGTTTTTCCATTATACATATATTCCACTCTAAATTTTCGTGATCTACAATTCCAATGCTAACTACTCGGTTCTTTTTCCCTTTTTTTTCTTCCCTTGTATTATGGGACTATAAAGTATGCACATGATATCTTATAGAGCATGTACTAATTCCCATGATATTTAATAGAGAATGTACAAATTTCGCACTCGATATCTAGCAACATTTTGGATCACGGGTTCTAGGGCGGGCAGGCTCAAACTTGGACCTCCATTGTTCCGTGGCCTACAAATAGAACCCATAGTTCCGCGATATACAAATTGACAAGTGAACCTACGGAGTATCTAACTCAACATTGCACTTCCACTGTTTCATGTCCTCCAAACAACGCTCGTAGTTCTGCGATATAAAAATTGACACACGGAATGCAGAACTGGTGGGGTGGAGATTCCCATTGTTTACGAATTCTAGTCCCTATGAACTATCTAATAGAATCTAAAAAATTATTTTGAATACTAAATTAGCTCTTAGTACTGACAACTGGACATAAAAGTATGAAACAGTTGGGATTGCACTCTCCGCAATATACAAATTGACTACTAGATTCCGACATCGTCTGCTCTTCCGTGTTACAGATTATGCATTCAAATGTTCAGAGCGATACAATTAGAAGGTCCGGACCTTGCCTCCTTTGTAGACACCTTCTCAACCTGTTTGGATTCTCTTGTTGCCGGGTTCACGAAATCTACAATTCTAGCATGGTCACTCTACCACTGCTCACAAATGCTTCAAAGTATCTCTCACTACCTTCCATCCCCATTAACTTCCTGTGATTCTGGTTGTCCTACCATATCCTCTTCATTGTTACACGTATTGCACTCAAAAAGTTCTGAGACATACAATTTGACCCTCGCGCCCTCACCCTCAACGCTTTTACGTTGCAACCCTGTTTTGTAGCTATCTTTTTTCCCCTGCCCATGACCTCCGTACTTTCTTACTATGCAATTAGAAACCTTTCATGCTAACAGTTGATCATGCAGGAACCCTCAACATTGTCATTAATGGGTAAAAACCTCGTGGATATCTCCCATTATTATGCATTAAACCAATATTTGCAGAGAGTTATTTTGTCCCTTCCAATTGTTCATCTCCAACACGCATCCTCGTGTTGGGCCGCTCAATAAATCTACAATGCTTAATTGCTCATTGCAATATCCAACGTGTTGTCATTTCTATGTATGAAATTAGTATTGTTTAATGTTAACAACGCATCATGCAACAACCATCCAAATTGTCATTAATCAACGAAAGTCTCGAGGACATCTCCCATTCACACACTTTCAACCAAAAATTGTGCAAGGTTATATTATCCCTTCCAACTTTTCATTTCATTCATCGGTTGGAACAAATAAATGTTCTTGTAGACTTATGGTACCAGGTTGGCAACAGTTTTGTGGAGATACAGTAAATATGTTCGCACAAGAGGACCACAACTTTCAGTGGTCCAGGGCATTCTTTTACTATTCATCCCATTCCGCCCAAAACAAAGTGATTTAGACCTCTGGAATTGCTCGTGCAGGCTGTGTTCCTGAGGTTTTTGACTCTAAGGAGGTGGTCTCTTGGTGCATCGAAAAATATATTCCAGGCCAAAGAATTATTCCACTACGCGACCATTCTCCTGTTTCTTTGTCGCCTCATCTCTTCTGCGAGATATTAAAATTGTCGAACCCAACATTGGTGTTCATAGGACAAGACTGCAAAACGTTTCTATAAAAACATCATAACGGGTTGGACATCTTAGCAGACTTCCTCGAAGACCCGACAACAGTTTCTGAAGATATCACAAGGCTGCAGGTAAGTTCCTTTAGAAATCCATTCCGGGAAATTGCTTGGTTGGTTAGAAGAATAACGGGACATGCATCCACAACAAGCATTTCCCATATAATTATTTATATTTTGTATTTCACAGTCAAGGAAAAATACATTTTTGATTGGGGGAAGATAATTTCGATTGAGATCTGCTCCCAGTTGTCATGATTCAAAGAATCAAATCAATTTTATATGTCATCCTACTTGATTTTCGCAATTGTGTATTGTTGTTTGTTTCCAAAAATTTCTCTTTCCAATAAAATAAACTATGGATTCAACCCAGTAACATTTTGGCACGAGGCACTGTGGATACACAATACCTCCCATTGTTTTTATGAAGTTTTTAATGGATTTGTCTCAGTTTTCAAAGATTTACTGTTAGGCAAGGATGCTCTATGGATGTCTGGCCAAGAAACCAAGTTTTTGAATAGGAAGGGCACACTTGAGCTAGAGGAAAATCACAGTTTCCTCATGGTCTTTAGCTCTAAGGAAAATCGTGCCTTCCTTCCATGCCACATCATGAACAAGATGTTTGTTGTAGAAATAGAAAGGCAATACAACCACTGGTTGCATTTTTTCCATGACAAGAAAAAAAAACATTTCATTCCTCTGCCCTGGAAAGTTGGAGACTTCGTGTGCATAAAAATCAACAAGATTGATGATTTTGTCGCCCATTTAAAGAAATTGAACCTAACATACGTTGAAAGGCTAAAAGGGTTCGATCCTAATGGCATTTTTTGAATACATTTACTGGGTGTTGGCTTTAACACCTCTTTTATCCATACACACCTAACCCAAGACAGGAACAGTGTCAACAACAATCCTGCTTCTGCCAATTGCGATGTAGAGAGATTTCAAAGTTTCCACTAAATTGAACAGACAACATGGAAAAGTATCCGGTGAGAAGAGTACCTAGTCCCCCCCCAGCACTCCCAAGAGCATGACATCACGAAGCATCGCTTCGACGGTCCACCCGAGTAAGAAAGAAACCCAAAAATATTCGACAATGCCCGCGATCCAAAAACAGACGAAGTATGGAATGACCGCTCCCTGCATGATCTATAAAACGTGTGCAAAGAAAACTAATTTGGCAATGCTATATCTTTTTGTCTAAGAAAAGTCTTAGTTTTAAAGAAAACTAAACTATGCCTGTCATTTTGTATATCGCGGAACTGTCGGTGCTATTTGTAGGCCACGGAACATCAGAGGCCCAATTTTGAACCCACCATCCTGAGAACCCGCGATCCAAAAATTGGCTAAGTATGCAATGAGGGTTCCCTGCATCCTCTATAAAATCTCTTTCCCATACTTTATAAAAGTAGAAATTTTGTATGTATAAAACTAAATATCTACTTTATACAAGTACATATTTTGTATCTATAATTTTTTTATTTGGGATGAATTTCTATAGTCTGCAACTGAACTCCTCCATTTCTGTATCGTAAAGAACATCAGAGGCCCAATTTCTGTATCGCGGAACTGTTGGTGCTTTTTGTATATCACCAGCCCCACAACCCATGATCCATTACAAAAGTACATATTTTCTATGTATACAAATATTTCAATATATTTCAACTTTCTAGCCATGTGTCTGTACTAGGTCGCATTTACTCCCATCCCAACCTGACAGGGACTCCGCTGCCATGCATCCTTGTTACAAATATATTATGTTGTTTGATACAGAGCACGAGGGTTGATTTATTTTGTAAATTATAAATATTTTTTAATTTTATTTTCCATATTTTAGTGAGTATTGTACTTGTTTTTAGTAATTTTGTATCTTGGATATTGGGATGTATTATACGCATGTTTTTTTAACAAGATATTATAAACATGTTATAATAAGCATTTTTAAGATTAAAAGCAAAACATCATTTATATTATATTAGTAAAAGATATAATAAATAAATAAATTGAAGAGGTTATACTTTTGAAAAATAAAATTCAAACATCATTAGAGAGGATATTATCTTTTCTTCTTTAATAATAATAATAATTACATATGTAATAAAAATATAAAATAAATATAATTATAATATATTAATTAATTAGATAAATTACAATAATATATAGGGAATTACATTTCTTAATTTATAAGGATAACAATGAAGACCTCTATCATATTTTTACAGCTACTCTTTCCACTTATATTAACAAGTTCTGTTTGGAGGTGTCATGTAAAAAGAATAATAGAATAACCAACCCTTGGTATGATAAAGGATGTAAAATCTCTAGGAAAGTCATTATGGATGCTTGTGATGAGTCCTTAAAACTCAATAAGATCAAAGGTACTATATCCATAAAAGGAAAGAACAAATTTCACAACTATCTAAGATTGATCCTAAGAAGTTCTAGAGGCAAATTATAATCCACAATACTAAAGAAAATAATATAATTCCCTTAAGGAACTGAAATTCCTACCTTCAAAGTATTTACGAGGTCCCTAATACCATGGACACCATCTCTATTGTCCCTATAGAGGACAAAGTTTTTTCTTTGGATGACATAGAGTTTCAGGTTAAGATTCTTGCAAATGGGAAAGCTAAGGACATTGAAGTCTACAAAGATAAAAAAATTAAAATCGGAGGGCCTGTCCTCATCTGTCACGTACATAAGCTCTTCAATTTAGCATTTAAGCATGACTTCCCTCAATCCTGGAAGAAAAGCCTCATTGTTCCTATTTTTAAAAATGGGGATAGAAACATTCCCTCTAATTATAGGGCCATTATGATTAGCCTGATTTTAGTCAAGCTATACAAAATTATTTTGGAAGAGAACATAAGCCTATGACTAGAAAGCCACGATAAATGAGAAAAATGCCAAGTCAATTTTAGGAGATATCATTCAACTGCAGACCATATTGTAACCTTTAGGATAATCACAAAGGAGTTCAACAATGCTTAAACCAAACTTTTATGTTTTTTTGTTGACTTAAAAAATCTTTTGACACGGTTCCCATGAAAAACTTTTGGGATAGGTTGGAAGAGATAAAAGTTCCCTTCGACCTGAGGGTTGCAACAATAAGATTGTATGAGAATGTTATTTCCAAGTTTAAGAGCACTGAGGGTTGGTCGAAAGAAATTAACTTCAATACTGGATTCAAGCAAGGTTGTCCCTTGTCCCCTACCCTTTTTTGCATATACATTGACAAGCTAGAAGATTGTTTGGAAGAAATAGGTTGTGTCGGCCCTACTCTCGCTGGTATAGTCATCAATATTCTTTTTTTACGTTTATGATATCGTTATTATGGCAATGAGTCCCCACGATCTTTGAAGAAGCTAATAATTCTCGAGGATTTTTGCTCCAATATGGGTTATGATTGTCAATACTAACAAGAATAAAGTCATGATCGTTAAATCCAATAAGGTGACTTATGATACCTTCATCTATGACAATAACAACTTGGAGGAAGTGACTTCATACAAATATATTGGAATCGATATTCAACACATGCTCAACTGGAATTTTAACATTGAGAAAATGATAATTGGATGATGGAAAGCTTATTATGGGATTGAAAACAATTGTGAATCAACGGATCTTTGGATATGGGATAAAAAGAAACTCATCTTTGAGACTCTGGTTACCCCTGTTATTCTATATGAATGCAAATTTTGAGGATGCATTATCTCTAGAGAATCTTGGAGAAATATAGAGAAAATCCAAAAGAATTTTATAACCTATAATCTTAAATTTAAAGGAAAGACGCCCTATCCTATCCTCCTCATAGAGGCGATCCTTTCCCCCATTGAGAACATGGCTATGACTAGATACCTAATGTATAAGAACAAGTTAAAAAACATGGAAGACAAGAGGCTTCCTAAAATTTCTTTAAACTCCAGTTGTAACCACCTTCGACTCAAGTGAGGATGACATAAAGATGTCGAGTCCTCTCTAAGCCATTGGGGAATCATGGAAGAGACCATTTTGGAGAATAAGGATACTATTAAAAATATTATTAAATCAAAATTTAAGGAGAAAATGTGGTGTGATAAAGAGTTAGAGGAAAAAAAAAATTAAGTTATTATAAGAAGGTAATCAACCCTAATCTAGAAGATCAAAATTTTCTCTATGTTTTGATAAGTGTAAAAGAAAAAAATAAGCATTGCTAAGATAAGAACAATTTCTCATGATCTTCATAGTGAAACTAAGCATTGGTCAATTCATAAAACGTCGCGGGATGAAAGAGTGTGCCATCTTTGTGATGCTAAGAGGGTTGAATGTAATGTCCCTTTCCAGATAGGAGCTCCAGAAAAGGAGGCTTAATGGTTTAAACCACCTCGTTAGACTATAGCCAGGGCCAAAGAGGGGTAAACAAGGTTACTAGAGGTCACTCTAGTCACAGGTGTTATATTCGGAAAGTGACATTGAGCTAAAAAGTGTTAACAACACTTTTAAGTCATTATGAGCTAAAAATAGAAGTCAATAGTGAATTAGGGTTTCAGCAGTGATTTAGGGTTTCAACATGATTTAGGGTTTTGGAAAGCTATAAAGTAAGGGTCAACAACCTAATTCATCATTATGCAGATTATGATTTGTCATTGAAGAGAAGAGGCGCATCTCAGGAGAGATAGTTCAGTGTATTCCAGGAGGAAGACACCAGTTGGTTGATTTCGGTGTTGAAAGACACACCCTAGTCACCGGGAAGATCATCCAGGTCTTCCATCATTCTTCATTGATTCCGCAGTGCTCCCATATTCTGGGTATTATCTTTTAGTTGCTTATTTGTATTCCGGCTAAGATCCTTTTGTCTTTTGATCTAGCTGAGTGTTGTTATTTTTCATCCGCAATAGCTTATTTTCAGGCAAAGATCCTTTGTATGTTGATCTAGTCGAGTATTGTATTTTATTCAGCCACATTCGGCCATTTTGTAATCCACATAGATATCATAATACAAACTTGTAGTCCTTTGTCGCGTTTATTATTTGTATGATCATTTATATGCTGTAAACCTTTGATCCTACACACACATTAGCAACGTTTCCCAGACTAGCCAAGTCAGGAACATTATAGTGGTATCAGACCTTTAGTCCTGGCAACCTGTGACTAAAAAAAATGAGTCTAGAAGAAGACCCAGAGGACCGTGAACACGTAGGTGATGAATATGTCACTTACAATAGGCATCGGGAAAGAAGGCATAGGCCTGATTTTCCCCCTTTTCCTCCTAGCTCAGAGGAAGAGGAAGAGGCACACAGAGAAGTAGAGAGAAGGGTAGAGTGTGAGGCTGAGCGTGAGGCTGAGAGGATGCTAGGAGACAGATATGAGCGACCAAAGGGCAATGGAAAGGCCCCCATAAATCCAGAGGTATCTTTCATGCTAGTTATCAACGATATGTTAGCTAGTCAACAGACCATGTCTCAGTCCTTGGCACAGGTGGTTGATATATTGGCTAGAGTGGGCACCCCAGATACACAAGTCCCGCATGCAACACAGGGGAACTTGGGAGTAGGAATTAGACCCTAGTCACCCTCTCGCACATACACCTTTGCGAGCAGGATTCCCAGACCCTTGTTTCCCAGTTTTTAGAGGGCACCCCCGGTAGCAGCACCGCCACCAATAGAACAGAGGCCACCCACTCATGCCGAAGACATTACAGAGTATAGGAGGGAGTACACAGCATTGGGTCATGAATTCCATCAGGACATGAACTTAGTAGAGTATTGTTCACTCAGACTCAGGAACCGCCCCAGAGAGTCGTAGAGGGGAGGACCACAATAGCAGCAGGCAAATAACCTCGATTTCATTCAAAAAGTTGGGAAACTCACCATCCCTTCTTTCGACAGATCATCCAAATACACCACCAGAGCTTGGGTGTAGAAGCTAGACACATATTACAAGCTCAACTAGATGTCTGAGACAGAGGCCATCAGTTTCGCGACCTTACACTTGGAGGGTGAGGCACACAAATGGTGGTATCATGGACTGGTGACATTGGGTCACAGTCGCATCACCTCCTATAGGGAGTTTACAGATAGGCTCATGGATAGGTTTGACAGGAAGGATCCTAAGATACACTTCAGGGATCTAGCCTAGTTGAGACAAATTGGCATAACAGAGGCATTCATCACATAGTTTCAACAGGTAGTCGTGGCAATGACAGATATATCAGAACCTAGGTTGATCATGCTATTCATAGAAGGACTCACAGAGCCTTTGATAGGATGGGTGAAGGCATACAGGCATCCCACTTTGCAGGATGCCATTCTTCGCACTCGAGATCTAGCAGACTCAGTGCCAAAGACTAAAAATTTCTCCAAACCATTTGTGCCCCAAATGGATCAAGATAGGAAGCCATTCCAGAGAGAATGGAAGGGCAAGGAGAAGTTGGATAATGAGACTAGGCAAGATATTATGAGGAAGAATCTTTTCTTCAACTACAGAGATCCTTGGGTCCCAGGCCAAAGGTGCATGGGCAAGGGAGAGATTCATTATATTGAGGTAGCAACAGACAACATGGATAGTGAGGAGGAGGAGTAGGATAGTGGATCCACTAGTT
>ML795829.1:128470-138867 GCA_009831015.1 Picea engelmannii
ACTAATAGAATCGAACCCATAACCAACAACAATAATAGAGTCCAACCAGTGACCCCATAAAAACTCACCACTTATTGTAAACTAATTAAACTAACCCTAGAACTTCTCTATCCAAAAACTTATCAATCTAAAAATCTACCATGTGACTGTAGACCAATTAAACTAGCCCTGGAACTTCTCTATCTAAAAACTTATCAATCTACTATGTTTTATTTGTTGATTGCTTATTCGTTTAGATTTAATTCATAAGAACAATACCTAACGGTTGATAAATCACTCTTTAGTTGGAGACCAATATGGTTTACAATATGCTTATGAAACGAGCCACGAGCTGTCAAAGGACGCCACTATTAAGCAAATGAAGAAATCAAGACTCACAACACTGTGTTTATTAAACATGAGAGCATTGACTGGAGTACAGGTTTTCCATTAAACAAACCCATTACATTTTAAATACGTTGATTCATTAGGCTAAGACTGTGAAACCAAAAGCTCAAGCGCCTTGGGGAAATCATGTTGGTGTTTTGCCTCTCCGGATGCCTATGATGGGAAAGAGGGAAAAGTCCCTGGAGTTTGTGAGAAGGGTAAAGCTAAACATAGACAGACATAAAATGTTTCTGGGAGTGTTCATCAATGCCAGACTACTAAGATATAAGGTGGAAAGGACCACAGGTACGTTTAACATGTCCATTTCCTAAAGCTCATATGGATCAAACTTTACTGATTTTTAATTCTCACCCGCGGCTGTATACAGGCAATTTCTAGATACTTAAAGAATACTCTTACCCATACGACTGATAAAATGAGAAGCAGAGAGTACAGAGAAAGAGCAGAGCAGAAATAGAATTCAGTATATTAGGAATGTAAATGAAAGAGTACAAATGAAAGGACATATGGAAAAATAAGTATTTAACAAAGGGAAAATAGCTGGGATAAATAGGCTCAAGCAAATCAAGAAAAAGAAAGTACAGCTGGCCAGGACAGCTCGCAGTGTACAGTCACACTGTTGAGGTTACATTATATTTAACACTCCCTCTTAAACTCAACAGTTATAAACATCAGCACTGATGATGCCTAAGTGTTGTCTCTGAAAATCAAAAATGGATTTTCCCAGTGGCTTTGTGAAGATATCTGCGAGATGATCTCGAGAACCACAGAATTGAAGTGCAATATCACCATTATTGACTAGCTCGTGGATGAAGTGAAAGCGAGTGTCAATGTGTTTTCTTTTCTTATGAAATACATGATTTTTGGATAGATCAATTGCTAAGGTATTGTCACAGAAGATAGGAGTTGAATCATTTTCTATATGTGACATATCTTTCAATATTCTTCTCAGCCACACATCTTGACAGGAAGCTAAGGTAGCAACGACATACTCTGCCTCTACAGAAGATATTGATACAATTGGTTGCTTCTTTGATGCCCATGAAATCAGGTTCATGCCCAGGTAAAAAACATGCCCTGAGGTGCTTTTCCTGTCATCTAGGCTGCCTGCAAAATCACTGTCTGTGTAACCAGAGAGATGATTATCATCAGATTGAGTGTACCATAAGCCAAAATTAAGAGTTCCTGCAATATATCTCAGAATCTGTTTTGCCATCTTCCAGTGAGAATCTTTGGGGGATTCCGTGAATCTAGAAACAAGGTTGGTTGCATACATAATATCAGGCCTAGTTGCTGTAAGATACAACAAACTGCCTACTAAACTTTTGTACAAGGTAGGGTCCATTGTAGGGCCTTCATCTTTCTTGCTCAATTTTATGCCTAGGGGTATAGGGGTTTTTGTTGGATTGCGTTCTTCCATGCGGAATCTTTTGATGATGTTTGCTGCATAATTTTTTTGACAGAAAAAAATTCCTTTGGTTGATTGATCAACCTCAATCCCCAAAAAATGTTTCATTATGCCAAGATCTGTCATCTCAAACTCAGATTGCATGGCATGTTTAAAACTGGTTAACTCAAGATTTCCAGTATAGATCATGTCATCAACATATAAACATACAATCAAAATTTTACCATGCTGATTTGTTTTGGTGTAAAGAGTTGGCTCATTTTGGCTTCTGTTGAAACCACTTTTGATCAGGTAAGTGTCAATTATGATGTACCAAGCTCTTGGAGCTTGTTTTAAGCCATAGAAGGCCTTCTTCAACCGATATACTTTGGTTGGTTGCTCTTGGACTTCAAATCCAGGTGGTTGATCGACATAAACTTCTTCTTCTAAGAAACCATTCAGCAAAGCTAACTTGACATCTATCTGGTGTACTTTCCATTTGTGTTGGGCTGCTATGGCCAATAGAGTCCTTACAGTGTCTAATCTTGCTACTGGAAAAAAAAATTTCACCATAGTCAGTATCTGGCTATTGTGAGAATCCTTTGGCAACAAGTCTTGCCTTGTGTTTTTCAATCTGCCCTTTTTCATTGAGTTTAGTTTTGTACACCCACTTGACACCAATACTCTTCTTATGTCTTGACAAATCAACAAGATCCCATGTCTTGTTCATCTCAATGGAGTCAATCTCTTGGTTCATGGCTTGAACCCAATGTGGCTCCTTAGCTGCTTGTTTAAAAGATGTAGGTTGACATGACATTAATGCAAAAAGATTGTGTTGTTCAATGTCATCCAACTGCTGATGGATTTCTCTCAAACTTTGAGTTCTCTAATTTTGAATATTAGAGGATGAGTCTTTGCTTGAAGTTGAGTCATCCTGAGTATTTTTAGATTGTCTTTGTACTTGCAATCTTGGAAGAGTAGGTTGAGGTACTTGTTGTCCTGAATTTTCTGTGTTTTCAGAAATGGGCAGCAATGGATTTTGACTGTCCATTTGTTGATTTTCTGATTCATTCCAGAATTGATTTTTTAGAAATTTTACATCTCTGCTAAGAATTAGTTTCTTTGAGATTGGATTGTAAATCTTGTAGGCTTTAGATGTTTCAATGTATCCAGTGAAGATGCATTTCTCACTTCTATCATCAAGTTTCTTCCTTAATTCGGAAGGTATGTGAGTGTATGCTATGCATCTGAATGTCCTTAAGTGTGCAACATTGAACTTTGTCCCACTCCATGCTTCTTGAGGGACTTTCATCTTTAGTTTTGTGGTTGGAGATCTATTCAAGAGGTAAGCTGAGCATGCTACTGCTTTAGCCCAAAAAGTATTTGACAAACTTTTCTCTTTGAGTAGGCTTCTTGCCATGTTCATTATTGTCTGATTTTTTCTTTCAGCCACTCCATTTTGTTGTGGAGTATACCTAGCTATTGTTTGCATGATAATGCCTTGTGATTTGCAGAAATTTGCAAATTCCTTGGAGTTGTATTCTCCTCCTCCATATGACCTGAGAGATTTTATATATTTTCCACTCTGTTTTTCAACTTCTGCTTTGAATTCCTTGAATTTTGCAAAACTTTCAGACTTGTGTCTAAGAAAATAGATCCAGATTTTCCTGCTAAAGTCATCAATAAACGGTAGAAAATAAAAGCTACCACATATGGACTCTGTTTGCATTGGTCCACATAGGTCAGTGTGAACAAGTTCGAGATGTTGTTTGGCTTGAGTGGAGGACTGTGGAAAACTAGTTCTCTTATGTTTTCCAAGTATGTAAGACTCACATGGGGGAATTTGTTCTTTGAAGATAGGAAGACCTTTGACCATGGAGTGCTTTTGTAGAAGACTTAAACTCTGAAAGGGTAGATGTCCAAATCTTGTATGCCAAACCATAGTTTCATTGGGGATGGATGCACTTTGTGCATATGTTTGGTTCAGATTTGCAGTTCTGAGGGTAAGGGGAAACATCCTATTCTGAGTCATGACGATTTCAGAAATCAATTTTCTGCTGGGGGTTTTATCATAAATCCTGCAGGATGCTCCTTGAAAAAGTACCTTATAGCCATGTTCAATGAGTTGTCCTACACTTAGCAGATTATGTTTCAGATCTGGAACATGATAGACATTGTTTATGTCTTTCTTTACATTTTGTTTTGTAAGAACAGGTACAGTTCATTTTCCTTGAACTTTGACTAAGGAATCATTTCCAAGTGTAATATCAGATGAGATTGAAGAATCAGTGCATGAAAGTAAATCTTTGTTACCTATCATGTGATTGCTGCATCCACTGTCCAACAACCAGAGATCTTTGGGTTGTTTTTCAGACTTGTGGCATGAGATAAACATACCTCCAGAGGTTTCTCCCGTATGATTTGAAACATGTGCTCTGCCCGAGAGCTGATGTGCTTGCTTCTTCTTGCATTCAGATTCATAGTGCCCATACTTTTTGCAGTAACAACATTGTATGTTTGATTTGTCATTTGATTCTCTTCCTCTGCCTCTTTGAGGTTGGAAACTCTGATTCTGATTTTGTTGTCTGTGTCCTTGGAAATGTTGATTCAGGTGCTATTGTCTATGTCCTCCACTGGAGTGAGGGTTACTGGGGATGCTCCCTCTTCCTTGGTGACCTCTGCTTCGCCCTCTGCCTCTCCCTCTACTGAAGGAGAATTGCGTTTTGAAAGCATTGGAGATTGAATCATCTGTGAGATGCAGTTTGGTCTCATGTGTCAACAGGGAATTGATTAGTTCATCTGTTGAAAAGCATGACAGATCCTTGGATTCAAGGATTGTTGTAACGACCATTTCAAATTTCGTTGGTAAACTTCTGAGGACTTTCTCAACAATGCGTTGATCAGTGATGGCTTCACCAGTCAATCTGATCTGGTTCACGATGCCCATGACTCTAGTCATAAACTGATCCACATTTTCAGACTCTGTCATTCTTAGAGTCTTGAATTGCATCCTCAAGGTCTGCAGTTTGACTGTTTTGACCCTGTCATTTCCTTGGTAGGTTGATTTAAGGATGTCCCAGGCCTGTTTTGAAGTACCAGCGCCTGTGATTTTTGAGAAAATCGAGTCATCCACTCAATTTTGATTTCAAAATTTTGATTTATTCTCTCCATTCCTTTGAGTTGCCTGAGCAATTCTCTATTGGTTTGTCATAGCGACAAGGTCTACTGGATCTGGTTCCACATATCCAAGATCCACTGGATCCCAGCACTCTTGTGCTTGCAAGAAAGATCTCATCCGAAGAGACCAAAACTCATAATTCTTTCCAAGAAGAACCAGTCCTTGAGTTGGTCCTAAATTGATAGAAGTGGCCATCTTTAAAGAATTTTATCAAAACAGAAAGAGAAAAAGAATTGTGCGAAAATTTTGTATTTACCTGTTTCGTGCGCGTAATTCACAGTGACTTCGGAACTTCACGATTTTGGATTTCGTGAATCTCGACTTCGGCCTTTCATCCTTTGGAACTTCAAGACTTCTATATACGAGTCCTTCAATTACTTGTCCGGTCATCGAAACGCCGAAATATCCTGGCGCCTTTCTTTCTCGAACGCCTTTTCAGATTTCGTGTTTCGGGACTTTCAATGTTGAGTTGCCTGACTTCTTGTCTCCTGGATGGTTGAAACACCGAATCCCGAAATATCCTGGTGCCTTTCCTTCTTGAATGCCTTTTTCCGATTTTGCGTTTTGGGACTTCCTGATGCGAAGTTGCCCAGTCCTCTATCTGCGAGATTGTTGGTATGCTGAAACAACGAAAATATCTCGAATCTTATTCTTCCAGATGCTTTTCGGGATTTCGCGATTCAGGACTTTGCAACCCCAGTTGTAACCTTCATTGGCCTTTCGAACTCCTGGAGTCCGAAATGCCAAAATTCCGGTCTATGTGACTGTGTCCTCCATGACCGCAGCCTTCTTTCGGAACTTCGGGGTTTACAGCGCCGAAATACCTCGATTCCTTGTCTTCGGAATTCCCGAAATGTCGAACCCCAATATGACAAAATCCTGACCCTATCTTCGTGACCCGGCAATACTCCTGCTGTGCTTTCGGGAATTTGTGTTTTGGAATTTCGTGAATCCTGTTGCTCAAATTCCTGCCCTCTCGTACTCCCAATATCCAAAATACCGAAGTACCTAATTCAGATATGTTGAAACTCTAATCCTTCGGGAGATCAACGACTATGAGCCTCCCCTGATCCGACGGCTCAAATCCTTTCGAGATTTCGTGGGTCAAGAGTTCAGAACTCTTACCCTTTGCATTCCCGGTATGGGAAATGTAGAAATCTCCTTTGCTCGTTCAATCGCGACTTCTTCTTTTGCGATTTTGGGAGTCGGGACTTCTTGTCTCACAACTCCTCCCTTCTTGATCTCCCGGTGCCCGAATTCCCAGTAGATATAGATCTTTGACACCTGTCCTCCAAGATGGACGACTCACAATCCTTTCGGGACTTCGTGAGTCAAGAATCCCGAATTCTTATCCTTTGCGTCCCCAGTACCCGGAATGCCGAAATGGCCTCCAACCTCTCTTCGGGAATCTCCCGATATCTTGATCGCTTGCCACATGTCCTTCGACGTTTCGGGACTTCGTGACCCGGGACTTCCTGTGTCAATGACTCTTCTGCCTCTGGCACCCGGTATTCGAAACCCTGATGAACCTCCAAATCTCTTGACACGTGTCCTTTACAGATGGATGGTCCTGATCTCTTCGAGATTTCGTGAATCGAGAGTTCGCAATGCAGCGACTCCTCGATCCTTTGATGCTCTGTCTCCCGAACTCCGAAATGCCAAAATTCGACTGCAATTTCAGAATTTCGTGAATCGGCTTTTCTCCTGTGCACTCTAGAGGACTAAACCTCATGCACTTTCTCACGGATCTAACGGCTGTCGGTTCTTTGCACTAGATCTGACGGCTAAAAATCTTCTTCCTTTTCTGCGCGCTCCTCATCCTTTTTGAACTCGATTCACGCCTCAGATCTGTTAGTAGGACCGTCTTACGACCCCGTCTGCCTGTTCTTGGCTGCTTTAGCATGTTCTTTGTTGTTCTTGCAAATATTTTCTCCTGAAGCAAGAAATTCGTGAATCTTTCATGAATTGAAGGACTTTCACGAATTCTTTAAATCTTTCACGAGTTTGTGAAGATTTCCCGAATTCTTTAAACGTTTCTGCCTTTTGCAACAATATTTCACGAATTTGAAGGAATTTCGCGAGATCTTTAAATGATTCTGCCTTCTGCAGCTTTGACTCCTCAATATTTTGAGCGTAAAGCCTTTGCTTCCTAGTGCGTGCTTTCTACTACGATCTTTTGAGCGGAGTGCGGACAACAACTTTCTCTCCAGACTGTGTGAAGAAACTCGTGTCCTATGCTCTCGTGAACAGTGAAAGATCTGTGCTTCTTAGGATCGGGTTGCTCTCCAGACTGTGTGAAGAGGCTTACTGCTGATGCTCCGATACCATGATAAAATGAGAAGCAGAGAGTACAGAGAAAGAGCAGAGCAGAAATAGAATTCAGTATATTAGGAATGTAAATGAAAGAGTACACATGAAATGACATATGGAAAAAGAAGTACTTAGCAAAGGGAAAATAGCTGGGCTAAATAAGCTCAAGCAAATCAAGAAAAAGAAAGCACAGCTGGCCAGGACAGTTGGCAATGGACAGTCAAACTGTTGAGGTTACATTATATTTAACAATGACCACAAGGATCTCAAGTTTGATTGGCCCAATGGAGAAAGTAGCCATGGATGGGAATCCAATAAAAAATTTCTATTTCTATGGAACCGGTACACCTCAAGTTAGTAAACAGGGTTCTTCAATTCTACCGCCATTTTTATTTTTTAATGAAATCGAAACTGGCAAATGAAAGGTCAACAGTTCAAAAACATATTTGGTTTATTGAACACCTCAGATATATCTTACTTAGCCGTATATACCCCGTGGAATTTGTCCATGCAGGCCCTGGGAGTGTATATTGTGAGCTATAACGGGGCTGTTGTGCTGCAAGTTTACGCTGAGAAGCCTTATGTGGATGCAAGAATTATGTCGACATGCTTCACGGAGGCTTTTGAAGAAATCAAGAAAGATGATCCTAAATCAAATGTGCTTGGAAAACGAGAGTAATGGATGTAGGCTAAAGCACATTTTAGAATCATTTAAAGTTTCGTATTACAAATATATTCTGTTGTTTGATACATAGCACGAGGGTTGATTTATTTTGTAAATTATATATATTTTATAATTTTATTTTCCATATTTAAGTGAGTATTATTTGATTTTGTATCTTGATTTTTGGGATGTATTATAAACATGTTATAATAAGCATTTTTAAAATTAAAAGCAACACATTTTTTATATTAGTAAAAGATATAAGAAATAAATAAATTGAAGATGTTAGATTTTTGGAAAATAAAATTCAAACGTAGAGGATATTATCTTTTCAATAATATATATATATATATATATTAAAAGATATAAGAAATAAATAAATGGAAGATGTTAGATTTTTGGAAAATAAAATTCAAATTTAGAGGATATTATCTTTTCAATAATAACAATAATAATAATTATATACTTTAATAAAATATATATATAGAGAGAGAGAGAGAGAATTACAATATATCATTTAATTAGATAAGTTACAATAACAGGTAAGGAATTACATCTCCTAACTTGTAAAGATAACAATGAAGATTTCTATCATAATTTTACAACTACCCTTTCCTCTCTTTAAAGGTGTATAAAAAGAATAATAGAATAACCAACCCTTGGTATGATAAAGAATGTAAAATGGCTAGAAAAACCATTAGGGATGCTTCTAATGAGTCCGTAAAACTCTATAAGAGCAATAAGTACAAATCCCTTATTAAAAGGAGAAAAATACTCTATATCCATAAAAGGCAAGATCAACTTTCACAACTATCTAAGCTTGATCCTAAGAATTTATAAAGGCAAATTCTAATCCGCAATACTAAAAAAATTAATATGAATCCCTTAAGGGACTAGAAGTCTTACCTTAAAAGTCTTTACCAGTTCCTTAATGCCATGGACACCATCCCTATTGTCCTTATAGAGGGTGAAGGTTTTTTTTGGATGACATAGAGTTTGGGGTTAAGCGGCTTGCAAACGGGAAAACTAACGACATTGAAGGCTACCAAGTTGAAATTTTTAAAATCGGAGAGTCTATCCTCATCCCTCACATACATAAGCTCTTCAATTTAGTAGTTAAGCACGACTTCCCTAAACCCTAGACCCAAATCCTCATTGTTCTTATTTTTAAAAATGGGGATAGAAACACTCCTTCTAATTATAGGACCATTATGATTAGCCTGATTTTAACCAAGCTATACATAATTTTTTTGGAAAAGAAGATTAGCATATGCCTAGAAATCCATGGTAAAAGAGCCAAAGGCCAGGTCAGTTTTAGGAGATATCATTCAACTGTGGGCCATCTTGTTACCTTTAGAATCATCATAGAGGAGTTTTGCAATACTAAAACCAATCGTTTATGTTGTTTTGTTGACTTAAAAAAAACTTTTGACATGGTTCCGAGGAAAAACCTTTGTGATAGGTTGGAAGAGATAAAAGTGCCCTTCAAACTGAGGATTGTTGCAATAAGGTTGTATGAGAACGTTATTGCCAAGTTTAATAACACTGAGGGATGGTCGAAAGAAATTAACTGCAATATTGGAGTCAAACAAGGATGTCCCTTGTTCCCTGCCCTTTTTGGCATATACATTGACAAGCTAGAAGATTTCCTAGAAGAAACATGTTGTGTCGACCCTACTCTCACGTGTATAGTCTTCAATCTTCTTCTTGTTGATTTTTTTAATGACAAAATCAGAAATATTTCATTCACACATTTCGTCAAACACTTAGCAACCTAGAGATAACTGTCTTCTTAAATTTCAGAAATGCATACCCACAGTCAGAAATTTGTATAAGCAGAAATACACATTGTCAAGCAAAATATGCAGCGAAAATGCACAATGGACAACAACCCATAACTCACAGAAATTTAGGCAACTGCCAGGGAAAACCCCAATGTGGGGAAACCCAACAAGAGAGAGAAATCTTATTATTTTTCTTCAGGAAAGTTCAGAACAGCATCAATAACACTTTTTCAGCCAAGAGAAATACCTCTTATAGCACAAAATTGTCCCCCACAAATCTGTCTTGAAAATCGTGTCACAGTCCGTACAGCTGTACAGATTTGTTGAAATTCGACACCTTGATATTCATGCCACAACAGGCTACTATACCTTCTCTTTTGTACGACCGTCCTCCTTCATAAAATTCTTCAAGGATGCCTCGAAAACTGTGCCCAAGCTTGCCTCAGTTTTCGTGCCTCAAGAATGCTTTTGTACGGCCTATACAGATCTGTATAGTACAACCTGTCCCAACAAATAACACTGCTGCAAATCAAAACAGAAAAATCCTCCTTGGGATTTGTGCCCTAGCTCTCTTGGGAATCGTGCCCTTCTTGATGGTCACTTTCCTCTCTCAAGCAATCTCTCAACTTCTCCTCTCGTCTTCTCCGGTGTGTCTTTCTCACATCCCTAAGCATGTATATGTACTTT
>ML795829.1:192771-242379 GCA_009831015.1 Picea engelmannii
TATGAATTTAATAAATCCATAGTGGTTACAATAATTTCTTAAATAATGAATAGTTTCTATGATCCTTGCTAATAATTAACAATTAATAAATATCTTTTAAGATATTTTGCTAATAATTAGCAAATAATAAATAATTCCAAGATTTTTTGCCTAAGAATTCTAAGATCTTTGGTCAACCACTCAAACCAATATTTTGTCTTGGAATTGCAAAATTATCTCCATATCTTTGATTTTCTTGTCCATTAATATTATTGTTGCATAAATCCATAAATGAAGAAAACGTGACATCATGACTCACAGTTCTGATGGCTCAAGGTTCCTTGGACGAGTTGTGGCACTATTCAGAGTTGCAGCACGAGAGTTGTGGAACTATTCAGAGTTGCATCATGAGAGTAGCAGCTAGTTGCAACAAATCGTGAAAACTTGATGAAAACTTGATTTCTCAAAAAGGACGATGTGGGTTGTTGAGATATTTAGAGGATAGAGTTGTATTGACTTAATAATGCCTCATATAAAAAATCTCAAGGACCCACTTCTTAAATATTTAGTTATATGAGTAACAACAATGATGACATAGGAGAAGATTATAAAGCTATAATTAAAATAAAATCTCATTGAATTATTCCATTATTATTTGAGAATTGTTGTAAGGGTCCTCCTTGAACAATGGAGAGACTACTCTCTTTTATACATAAATTCAATGGAAACTAGAAATAGAAAATACCTAAATAAATCCACTTATGAATTTAATAAATCCATAGTGGTTACAATAATTTCTTAAATAATGAATAGTTTCCATGATCTTCGCTAATAATTAGAAATTAATAAATATCTTTCAAGATAATTTTGCTAATAATTGGCAAATAATAAATAATTCCAAGATATTTTGCCTAAGAATTCCAAAATCTTTGGTACCACTCAAACCAATATTTTGTCTTGGAAGTTCAAAATTATCTCCATATCTTTGATTTTTTTGTCCACTAATATTATTGTTACATAAATCCGTAAATGAAAAATACATGACATCATAGCCCACGTTTCCGATGGCACAAGGTTCCTTGGACGAGTTGTGGCATTGTTCAGAGTTGTAGCGTGGGAGTTGTGGAACTATTCAGAGTTGCATCATGGGAGTAACGGCGAGTTGCAGCAAATCGCGGAAACTTGATTTCTCAAAAATTACGATCTCGGTTGTTGAGATATTTTGAAGATTAACATATTTTGACTTAATAAATCATGGTGCAAGAAATCTCAAGAATCCACATTGTGAATCTTAAGTTTTTGGAGTAACAACTAGTTCTGCACAATCACAAACTAAACCACATTTTCAAAGATACGTGCATAGTACATTACCTCTCTAATATTTAACCATAATTTTTATGAAATTATAAAGAAATGCAATGGAATACAACTTGCTCAAAATCCCTCATATAAGAATTAAAATGGATTAATAATCATTAATACAAGGTTATGGGTAAGCAAGAAGGGATTAAAAATAGGGAAAGAGGATGTAAAAAGATGAAAATTCTATGATCCAACATCTCCCCCAAACTGAATATGTTGCATTTCCTCATGCAACCTAATACCTTTTATCAAACAAAGTTGTAACAACAACAGTGTTATAACATGAGTAACATCAATAAATCATAAACTCATGACATGGGTGACCTATTACCGGTTCTTGTTTAATAGTAACATGACTTCCTATTGTTGGCTCTTGTGTAACAATAATATGACTTTATTGTGTCATTAATTTTGAAAACTATTGTTGTCCACTTAAAAAATGAAAACTGTTGTCCAAACTTAAAGATGAAGACATATTTTTATATAGGAATGGCTTCTATAACAACTTCTTCTGTTGTAGGTTCTTGTGGGGAAACGTGTTGTTCTCTAGGTGATGATTTTTCCCCTCCCCCAAACTGAAAAAAAATTCTATCAAATGGAAGGGCGAGAAAATAGTGTTGTTCAAAAAAATGTGCAACAGTCCACCCCCCAAACTAAGGATGTTGCATGTCCTCATGCAATCCAACCAAGTTGAATGTTGCTTCCATTTTTTAATGCATATTAACCAAAACCGCTCTGCTTTCCCAACTGATGATGGTGATAGAATATAACACTTTTACCCTAAAACTTTTTGAAATAATGGCTTCAAGAGGTAGCCCTCACGTGATTTTTAGCGATTTTGGTGGAGTTGCAACAATGATGAGTTACAATGAATTATGATTTTCAACAAGTAATGAGTTGCGGCAAAATAAGGAGTTGCAACAAGTTAGGAGTTGCAACAAAATAAGTAGTTGCAGCAAGGAGCAAACTACAACAGATTTGAGAATATGGAAATTGATGCAAAAAGTAATCCAGAATGAGGAGATTTTTGGTGAGTGGATTCATTATCATCTAATATATCTTCTTAGAGGAAAGCGTAGCAATATAATGCACAGATCCAAAGCTATGACAAATAAGAAGCTACAGGTGAGTAACAACAAGTGTTGTAGGAGTAACAACAAAATTCTTAAACATTTTTTTCACAACATACAAATTGGGTTTTAGTGAAATTTTGTAGGTAGATTTTCACTATTCCAATGCTTCTCCACACCAAAAATCAGAAATATCCACATCACGGATTTTGAGAAAAAGACAAATTGCATGTAGGTGATGATGGTCATTTCCTCAAAAATCGTGTATTGGATTGTGATGAAACTTACTGGGTTTGTTCATCATAATATTATGCACTTTCTGTCCACAATTCACAAGAACCCAGTTCCCAGTTCTCAATATATCCTCAAATCATTTTTTGCACTTTATATAAGAACATATGTGTATGAGAAAGATACATGAATGGAAAAGGAGAAAACAAACCATTGTACATAGTAATTCCTCCCCCAAAATGAAGAAATAACATGCCTGCACGCATCCATTATGTTTGAAGTAAAGCAAGCAATGTGATGACCATTGTTGTGTTAGAAAGCAAAAGTATGGGTTGAACAAGCTATGTAAATCTTAAGACTATCTCGATTTCTGCCACAGTTTTTGAACAACAAAAGCACACCAATGCTTTAGGACTATTATAAAAAAGTCATTTGTTGCTAACAACGATCATTATTTTAATTGTTGTGTATGGTTAGGGCTGCTTCAAAATGATTTTAGCTAAAATCCTTTGTTTTATGGTAGTATAACGTATGTTGGAATGGCTTCTACAACAATTTATTCTGTTGTAGATTCTTGTAGCCAACCTATTCCTATTTTCCTATAGATTTCTTGGGCTTGTGCATCAACTACTTCTTTTCTTCTTACTATTGGTTCTTGTGTGACGACAACAAAGTCCTTTACTGTTGGTTCTTATGTGGAAGCAACAAATCCTTCTTCTCCCTTACTGTTGGTTCTTGTGTGGCAGCAACAAGGTCCTTTACCACTGGTTCTTGTGTGGAAACACTAAAGTATTATTTTCCCCTACTAGTGGTTCTTGTGGAGCAACAAGAATACATTTTCTTCTTATTGTTGGTTCTTGTGTGGCAACAATGAATTCCTTTATTGATGGTTCTTGTGTGGTAGCAGCAAAACCTTCTTTTCTCCTACCGTTGGTTCTTGTGTGGAAACAACAAGATCTTTTGTAGCAATAGTTGTGTCATTTTACCCCTTCAACAAGGTTGTGGAGGATGATTCCATGGGTTAGATGGAACAAGGATGGTGATGGATTGGAAATAATGAAAATGTAATGCTCAGAATAGGTAAATCAATGGCAAATCCCCCCCCCTCGAAACTAAAGATATTGCCCACCCCTGAGAAATGGAAAAAGATGAGGAAGTGGGACAGAGAACTAAGTGATTTTCCAAATACAAATTCATATCACCTAATGAATCATGACTAAAGAAAAGAGAAAGAAGCATACCTACACCTACTTATGAATTCCATGATGTTTGTAGCAGTATCCTGATATGATATGGCCCACAATGATGTAGAACTTTGCAAGCAAGAATAGTGTGGAGCTTGGAACATGTAGCATAGTGTAGATCTGGAATAGACTTCTAATGTAGTAATGGATCTTGGAAATCATTATTCATAGAGAAACATGGAAATAATTATTTAGAGAGAAACCTAGATGGAATCATTTATTTCTCACTTTATTTGCAAACCTTGTCCGCCAACAAACTATTTTTCAAACAAGATCCGTCTAACTACACCCAAAGGGTTTTCACATTCATAAAATTTTATTCTCGAGGAATACTTGCCAGCAAGCTAGTTTTCAAGAATTCAAGGGTTTGATGGCGCTTGACACAAGTTTTCATCATAAAATTGATTAATGGAAGGGATAGGGTAACAAGGCAACTTAGCATGTAAGTGGGCCAAGATGACTTATTGTGTGGGTTAGGGGTGGGTGGAGAAGAATGCCATGGAAGTGGTGGAGTGGTGGAAGCTAAAGTTTTGATTTAGGTATAGCGGTTATATGAATGATATTCGGGTAAGGGTCATTGGCTTTCTGAGATAAGCACATAAGAAAACGAGACTTTCTGAACTTAAGCCTGCATGTATCATTGAGCTAAGACGAAGGAAATGTATAAGCATACCATGGTGTTGGTGAATGAGCATAATGATCATGAGATCTTCTAAAAGGATCCCTTGGTAGCAATGACATGATTGATGTAACGATGATAAATATGGAAATGAGACTTGGTTTTTGGGACTTTTGTCTTCAAACTATTAAAATCAATTCTTCATGTATCTTGTTCTTCGATCAATTCTGAATGTTTAATGTGTGTGATTCTTGGTCTTTTTTTCCAGGAACCTTTATTTCAAGTCATTCACACATAAATTTTCTAAGTCCCATATTTGAACTATACACAGCCCAGGAAAAAACTTAAACAAGAGTATCACATCTATAAAGTTCGCATATTAACCACATATTAATATAATATTATGAATAACTAATTCGGGAGGTTCTTTGAGGTCATCTACCAACCCAATGTCTTATGGCTGGCGTGTGACACACTGGCACAAGTCATCCTCTGTATGGATACCACCTGTACTTCAACCTACTTCCCATGTGTCTCTTTTGTTTCAGGATTCTATTTCTTCCTCAGTCTCGCTATAACAATGCATTTATTCGCATTCCAACCTGGCAGGGACTATTCTACCATACAACACTTGTTTGTATGATAAAATTAAAATCTCAACCCCATAAAATTAAAATCCCAACCCCATTGAAACTGATACTGGTTTGATTTAATAAACACTTTAATTACTCAGAGGCAAAGTCATTTTGGTTGGTGAGTTTGCTTTATGTGCATGATCTCAAAGTTACTATTAGAATCTCGATGTTTGCCGGATCAACAATATACACACGATAAGAATATTATTTCTAGGAACACAATCTCTCTAGATTGTGTGCATCAATTTAGTAGAAGTTACTACACTTTCTAAAGACATTATTTAAGAATATAAAAAGGTTTAATAGAGGTTACTACACTTTACTTTATAAGGAGATTATTTAAGAATATAAAAAAAAATTAAAGACAAAATTTATTATATAAGAATATAAAAAAAGAAATTAGTTAAGAATATAAAATATTTTGTGAATTTGGTAAAGGATATTATTCAAGAATGAATATATATATATATATATATATATATATATATATATATATATATATATATTTTGAATTTGGTAAAGGTAAAAATTTAAAAAATGCTATAATTTTTTTGTGAATTTGTAATGAGTTAAAATTGATATAATTTGTTTTGAATATGATAAATGTAAAAAATTTAAAATTCATATAATGATATTTTTTTGAATTTTGTATGAATTTGTTTTGAATTTGGTAAAAGTAAAAATTTTAAAATTGGTATAATGATATTATAATGGTGTAAAATTGATATAATTTTTTGTGAAATTGTAATGAGTTTAAAATTGATATAATTTGTTTTGAATTTGGTAAAAGTAAAAAATTTAAAATTAATATAGTGATATTTTTGCGAATTTAATATGAATTTGGTAAAGTTAAAAATTTTAAAATTAATATAATGATATTATAATGGTGTGTATGATAGAAGGATGTTAAAAAAAAATAAACATATTGGAGATGATTATTTATTCAATTTTATACAACAATTTTTAAGGAACCCAAATGAGGCGTTCGATTATTAAAAATTAAATTAAATTTAAATTATAAAAATTAAATTAAAATTGATATAATGATATTATAATGGTTTGTATAATAGAATGATGTTAAAAAAAATTAATTAATTTTCAATATAATTAAATTATTAAAAATTAAATTAAATTAAAATTGAAAAAGATTAAAATAATATTTTTATATAATAAAATTTGATGATCGAAAATTTTAAAACTTATTATTCTTTTAAATTAAATTTTCAGATTAGGAGTTTTAACATTACAAGGAGTTAAACTCTTTTTATTTGTTTCAAGAAGTCAACATTGTCCTCCTAAAAAAATTTCAAAGTTCATCAATTAAATTTACATTATGACAAAATAAATTATCAACATTTTATAAAATCAAAATCTGTGATCCAAATTATCATATTAAAAATTTAGTTTATTATTTTTCTAAACTAAATATACTTTGGAGTTATAAGGAGTTCAACTATTTCTTTTATTTTCTTTTACTCATTAAACATGTTTGAGAACTCAACATTTAGATTGTCAAAAGAGTTTCAGATTTCACATGAATGTTCCCATAATTCAATATTTCAATTGTTAAAAAGGTTCCACAAGAATCTATCGTTATTTAATGGATCAAAACTACTCACACCAAACATGGGGAATTCAACATTTCAGTTGTAAAAAAAATAATACAAAATTCCTTAAATCACACTACAAAATTCTCATTCATGCTTAATAATATAACATAAAAATAAGTGTAGCTAGTTGTCATGTACATTCATAATAATCAAGAAAACAAAAGTCATGATTTATGTTCTTAAGAGAATCATGCCTGCATTTAGAGGTAGGTAGTCATGATCCTTGGGGGTGGCCTACCTGACACACATTTCCTTGAGAACTTTGTGGTTTCTCATTTTAGCAATATATAGTCACTTTCATAGCATTTGTCAATTACATTCATTGCATTAATTAGATTGTAAATTCCCTAGTAAGGTTCCTTCAATTTCTATTTATTATACTTCAATTTTCTTTAGATTTAATTGGGAGAAGTTAGAATTAAGTCTATCTAGTCACTATTAAGCCTACAAACAATAACAATATTAAGAATTGCTTTAGATCAAGATAATTTTAATTAGTAGAAGTCTCAAATCACTATGATTTTGACTTATGCATCATTTTCTTGCAAATGTTATTTTTTTTCAATAATTGTTTTTATCAATGCTTTTCTAAACAAAGTTCTAGAATAGCAAGTAATCACTTACCCTCTTAAAGTGGATATACCAATTAAGTCTTAGTGGAAGTTAATCATCATCATCATCATTATTAAACTAAAAAAATTTATTATATTGTAATTGATTTGTAAACTATTTTTTATTTTTTTTTCAATCTTTTTACACTAAACACATACTAAAAACTTTAATGTTAGTTTCACTGGTTAAATAACATTTCATCATTAAAAATATAAATAACTAGACTTCATTTTGTTTAAGATAATGGAAGATAACAAATAACAATTAGGGACAGAGCATTTAATACTATTGAATCTAAATAACCCTCAACATTTAATATTTTATAAACTGCATTTAGTACTCCATCAATGTTTTACAGATACAGTCGATAGCTTAGGATCGTCCTTGCGAATTCAGAAAATACGGCACGTTATCCATTTACTATTTTATTGACGTTCCACCAAATTTGAAGGATTTTCCAACTCTGAAATTAAATGGCCCAGCTATCCCATTTACCTGTCTGTCCTGTTGCAACGTGGCACTCTATCATCTTTGTAAACAGAATATGCTTATACAGGACAAGGAGCAATAAGTTCAATTTTTTCTTTAAAGTGTATTTATTAATTTTTGCCAAAGAAATATAGTAACTGAGTTTTAATTTGATTTTATGTTAATTTGATTTTTACTTTATTTTGTATATGAATCTGAATTTTAATGTTTAATTTAAGTAAATAAATGTATATTTTTTTTGTAAAATAAAAATATTTGTTTTATTTTTTTTTTTAATTTTGATTGGTTAATATTTGAACTCTTCTTGTATAATTTTTCCTATTTTCAATGTTTAAAATTAATTATATAACTAATGGCTTATGTTGTCGGTAACATGTATTTTGTTTTTTACTTTAAATTTGTATATAAATGTGAATTTTAATGTTTAATTTAAGCAAATAAATATATCTATTTTTTTATAGAATAAAAATATTGTTTTTTCAATTTTGATTGGTTAATACATTTAAAGTCTTATCTTAATTTTTGTTATTTTCAATGTTTAGAATTTATTACATAATTAATGGATTATGTTCTCATTAACACTTAGTGATGTGTGTTGAAAGTAGATTTTCAGAATTACTTTAACAATGATAATTAATTTTCATGGTGAGATCTAGTTGTAGTTTTCCTTTTTAATATTAACAAGTTGGAGATAATTACAGAGACATTAAACCAACTAATTTGTTCACCTATATTTTGTCACTCCATTAACTTTATCAACTTTGTTTAGGATGTTTACACCATGACATGTGGGATTAAATGTTATGAAATTTGATGGCTCCAATTTGTACACTAGATAGTAATTGTTTTGAAAGGCAGTGTTAATTTATACAATATTTGCAAGAAAGCAAGTATCTTTTATGATTAGTAATGAAACTATATTTTTAATGGTGTTATGTGATTTTTAATAACATCCAACCTTAATTTCATAAAACAATATACCCTATTATAGTTTAACCTCTAAATTCTTTTATCATTTAATATTTTAAGATTTTTCAAAATAATAATTAATATTTCTAAAAGATGATAAACATTATAAACATAAAATTAATATATAATACTAGATATTATATATAATTTTTATTTTTTGATCTTGTATATTATCTAAGAAATTTTAAATATCCACTTTTATCTTAAATGCATTTTTTTAATTAATATATTTAATTTTTAATTTTTTTTTTTTTTTAAATAAAAAAGGAGTAGTACCTGCTATATTAGATTATCTCAAAACTTTGACAAAATAAACAAAGTCATGGCTACAGTCACCAAAATGCTGCCGGTAACCGGAAACCAGCATAAGTGGGAGGTAACTAGCAGTTATACAGTAATACAACATTAATAAAAGAGACATCTGTCCTGCCCTGAGGAAACCAGGACAGATGCCAATGATCTAGATAAACTTAAAACAGTTACACAGTAAAACTAAAAACCTAGAAAACATAAGAACCTATGCACCCGGTGACGTGTCGCGTCCTCCAGCTTGCCAAGTCCTCGCCGGAATGGCAAAAGTCTGCGTGCACAGGGGGCACTTTCGCTGAGCTGGCGCCCCGGAGAACGCATCGAGTAGCAGATTCATACGCTAGCCCATGAGGAGGGCCCTGTGTTCCAAGTCCGACATGTGGCTATGGAGCTCAAACACCAAGGCCAGGTATTCTTCACTGAGGAGAGGACCATGCGTTCCGCCACCCAAGCTACTAGGATGAGCAGTCTTCAGTTCCACAGCTTCACCAATGCCGACTGCAAGCTTCCTCTGCACCCCAACCGTCTCTGCGTTCACGATCTTCTCGGCACCTGTAGCATGTAGGTCACCCTGCCATGGGATTTCCTCAACCACGCAGCCAGGGAGGTCGTCTTCCGTAGTCGGGATACACTTGGTGCCCTGCCTGCTGAGCACCTCCATGGCGCTTGGCTTCTCGTCGCACGGCAAGTCCCCAATCGACAGGTCCTCCTCCACGACACAGGATGGAAACAACACCGTGGTCTCGGTCTCCTTCCCTGCCCTGTTGCAGCCAGCTCCCTGCTTGGCGATGGTGTCGAGAAACGCCCTCCTCTCAACCCGGGCCTTCTTCCTGAGAATGGACGACACCAAGGCCAGAGCACGTTCAAGTTCCTCCTCCCGACGCCTCTGCACTTTGTGTGCTTCCCAAGCTGAACCCCGTCGAGGCTTTCCTCACTTCCTGACCATTGTACCCAAGCAAATGCCAATCAAATGCAGAGCTGAATTGGAAAGAAACCAGGTCGAGAGCGGCTGCGGGTGCTGGGCGCAGGCAAGCCGACTCTTTCTAGACACACATAGAAGCCACCAGCCCTGGAAAATCTTCTCAGAGTGCAGGAAGAAGGCGAAAAATAACCATGGCATAGCCGCACCAGGAGCCTTCCTTCGCTACTCGGGCTCAAAAGAAAAACCATAACCAAACTACCGAAGCCTCTGTCCATCCATATCCACAATGAAACCGTGTGCGCAGGGGGGGTTAATGGTCGCGCGAGGGAGGAGTACCTCCATCGCATGTCCTCTGCTATGGCCGTCCACCATCGTTAATACGGATGTGTGGGTGGCGGCCATCAGCCATTAAACCAGAGCTGAGTGCGCATCCGGGTGTCAACTCCTCTATGTCGCGTGTCACCCCATCCGGGGCTTAATTTTTAAAATATTAGATATAAAATATTTAATAATATTTATAAAATTATCAAATTTTAAAATAATTTTATCTTATATAATATAAATATATTACATTTAAAAAAATAAAAAACAACAATTTTATTAAAAAATAAGAAAAATTATTCTTAAATATTTATATCCATATTTATATGGCTTCCTCGAAACCTATTCATATCTCATCCCTATGTTCATGTCATGGTGCACTCATAAAGGTTTGTTTTTTTTGGCTTTTAATAATAAATGTGACAAAATGGGAAAGTGTAAGAAAGATTTATTTAAATGAAAATTTGGTAAAATGAGAAAACGCGTAAGAAAGATAAAATTGCTGTATCTTGTATTCGGATTATGGAATATTTATTAACAAACAAGGACTGATCTGTCGTATTCTCTTGCACATTCACACCATATTTATTTATTTAGTAGCACCATACTTATATCCTTTATATTGGTAACGCTTCAATTTATAATGTATTTTTCATTTATAGGGTGCTCACTTAAAAATGTAATTGAGTTTTAAAGTTTTTATGCATATTTTTTTATTGAGTTTTACTTTGACTTTGTATAGTTGGTTTTTTATTATTTTAAACTTGTATGAATTTTAATGTTTACTTTAATCACATAAATAAATAATTTTTGATATAATAAAAAATATTTGTTTTTTCTTAAATATATAAATAAATAATTTTTAATATAATAAAAATATTTGATTAATATATTTGAAATTTTATTATAATTTATGTTATTTTCAATGTAAAATTAATTACATAATTAATAAATTTGTTAAATATTATTATTATTTTGTAAAAAAAAAGATATCAAGAAAGATATCAAAATATATATATATATATATATATATATATATATATATATATATATATATATATATATATATATATATATATATATAATTTTTTTAATTTGAAAATAAATACGAAAACATAAATATAAATAAAAAAATTATGAAAATAATGTAAAAGACCATATATACTTTTATTTTTTTAATTTTTTTTTTTAATTTTAAATATATACCAAAACATATAATATAAATAGTTATAATAAGAATTTCACCAAATTTAAAAATAAATAATTAATTTTATAATATAATTATATTATATTATTACAAATAAATAAATAATTTTAAAAATAGTTACATATTACTAATGGGAAGTTCAGACATCTCACAAAACAATATGGAAGCCAGAATAAAGTACGAAAGTGGCTAGAAATCCTGCCAATACAGCTAGTATGGGGCAATATGAGCGAAATTTATAAACTATGTGTTACCATGGAATGTCTTCCTCCATCCCATGGATTCCGATCATTATAGCTATTTGTGTTAATTTTTTTTATTTAATATTTTTATAAGCTGATTTGCTTTAAGATTACGAGGCTAGTCCTAGTTAGTATATTGTTGATTTTTCAACTCAATTTTAATCTTTTAAATAATAATCCTCAATTTCCATTTTTTAATATATTTGTATTGAATTGGGCATAGCCTATAATAATTATAGGGTGTCAACGATTATCTTCATTTTCAAATCTATTCATTTCCAATTCTACTTTTTATGGACTAAATTGTCAAACAACACCTAATATGTATATAATTTTTTTTTGGTAATTAATAATTGTATTAGGGTTTTTTTGAAAAAGTTACAAGTTGTCTATGCATGGCAACAATGCCCAATGGGAAATCACTGTTGCCATTTGTCCAAAAAAATAGAGTGCCACTTGTCTAAAATAAAACAAAGTATGACATGCAAAAACTACAGTGCCACGCAGGGCGAAATGCTGAGAGGTAAACTAAACAAAGCAGGTTGTCTTGCCATGACTAGCTAGAAAGAAACAAGAGCTAAAACCTGAAACAAGAGACCACTAGAAACCTGGACCTAGTCTTGGTCCCGCGAAAGCCTCGGTCTTCTTCATTTTGCCCCTGTCTCGATCAACAATTGCTTGCCGGAGGTCCTATAAAAGGATATCAGAATGTCCAGCCTGCTCCATCGTTCGACATCCTTCTTCTGCGATTCCAGAAGTGCGGCCTCGATTTCCTCTTGTCCTCTGGTGAGTTCGTGTAGTGAAGCTATGATCACTTCCCGGTCAACGCACTTGTTGCACGCAAAGTGAAGAGGGGAGTCTCACGAGGAGGAAGGAAGGGGTGAGGGAGCGGAGGTAGCTTCAAAGTGGTGGCAAGAGGGGAAGGGTGGAGGAGGCGGGCGACGAGGTGGAGAGGGGGGGAGGGGAGAGGTGCGTAGCCCAGAGAATTTCCTAGGGTGTCAAACCACTCTACTCGACAGCCATAGGAGTTCGAGAGCAGTGAAAGGTCCTGGGTAGCTTCTTGAAATGGCTTTGCGAGAGGGGGAGCTATGACGGGAGCCAAGACAGGGATATCATCATTTTCAGGTGGAAGGTCAGAATTTGGCACCTTCTTTCCCCTGGCTATGTACCAGGTTGCTCCTCTCCCAGATTTACCTCTCAGACGGGGCATGGTGAGGGCTATTGGTGGCTTGGGAATGAAAGCGCAGAGGAGAAGCAGAAGGGTCCGTGAGGTCAAGTGCAGAGCGGTCGAGAGAGGGAAGAGGAAAAGAGAAAACAGGGAGAGCTCAAGAGGGAGAACGCTGAAAAACAGAGAAAGAATAATCCCAAGCTTGGTTGTAGGGGCGCCATATCTAGAAAAAAGAAGTGACAGGTGAGGCAACGTGCAGAAAGGTTCTCACGCTGCAAGGCTTCCACGACAGACTAACCGCAAGTGTAGTCTAAAAGATGGTGGCTGCTGCATTAAATCCTTGAGGTGATGTGCTGGGGGACGAGTTTGAACGGGGGCCAACTGTCTCACATTCTGGCCAGGGGACCTCCCCGTGAACTGTCCACGCATTGCACCTCGTAGCACCCCATCGTGGGAGTAGAATTCCATAATTTAAACAAGACCTAGTAAAATTATATCTTTAAGCAAAATACAAACTTAGTATAAACTTCGAATTTAAAAGGAAAAATGATTAAATTTGTCGACTAAAAAGATAATGGAGACCGCCTTAAATATAAAGATAATCAGAGACCATTGGCAAGCTACATGAGCACGCTTTGCATTCTCTTATTCGATTCTGTCGTTCTGCGTTTGTTTGTCATTCGATCAGATTAGTTTCATATCATGGTGCTCAAGTTGCGAATAAATCGGTGCCAACCTGACGATGAAGTCGAAGGGCAAGGGCGGCCCGTAACCCCTGTAAGCCAGGCTCTCAACAGCTCGCTCCTCTCTCTCTCTCAGTATACGTTGTCTTTGAATACGAAGAACCCATATCAGATATCTCTCGCCACAAGAAAGCTCTCGCTGACGCCGCCTTGGCAAACAATCCACTTTTCTCTTGTATAATGGTCATTGCTCTCTACTGTAACTTCCATGATCAATATACACTACTCCATATCTTCTGTGTTTCACAGAAAACATACTGTACTTTGTTTCAGAGCAAACATAACACTGATCTGCTACATAGCGTGGAGGTTGTGACGTTAATTTGTCTGTTTTATTTTGCAGAAAAAGGATGAACGGGGAGTTTTGCGATGGCAGAAAACAACAGTAAACATCGATGACCACACAATTGTTGCAGAGTTCCCTCCTGGCGAGGAATCATACGATGCCTGGGTGGATGACTATATCTCTAAATTGTCCCTTACGCCTTTCGATCCGTCACGCCCTTTCTGGGAGTTCCATTTCTTGAATTACAAAACCAGCAAGGCCGAGTCCACCATGCTTTTTAGGTTCCATCATGCCCTCGGAGATGGTATTTCTTTGATGTCCACGTTGTTTTCTATTGCCAGGAGAGTGGACTATCCTGATCTTCCACCGATTTTTCCTACTGCCAAGAGACGTAGTGTTAAATCCATTTCATCGGAGCGGTCCGGAATTACCCTAGCTAAATTTGTTCATAGACTATGTCATATGATTCTCGTAGTATGGTACACACTAGTTGATTTGATAAGAACTTTGCTGAGAATGATAGGATGGATTGCTGATAGCCAGCTGCCTATTCGAGGACCTCCTGGAGTCGAAAAAATGCCCGTTGCTCTTTCTTCTGCTACGTTTCGGCTGGAGGATATCAAACAAATTAAGAATTGTGTCGGAGGGGTATGTGATCGGCATAAGCTAGCAACACTAATTCATATTATCTGATTGAAATGCGTTCTTACATCTTTTTTTGTTTTCTCTGCAGACAGTAAATGATGTGGTGACAGGAATAATTTTATCCGAAGGCTATAATCCACTGACGTGTGTCCACTTAATCTGACGGTCAAGGATTACTTCGGGTCTTTACTCGAAGTACATGGATTTATGCCATGTCTCTCTTAAATCCCACCACTCTGAATCACTTCGGGACTTTATGGATTCATGCCACGTCTCTCTTAGATCTATCGATTCAGATTCACTTCGGATCTTCGGGTTTCGGCAATCTCAGACCTCAACTGAAACCCCACTACAGCTTACTTGGATCACTCGATCTGTTGACAAGTGTCCCCTTGCAGATCGACGACTCTCGGCTCTTCGAATATTCGGGCTTCGGGTATTTCAACCTTTCACATTTTTCCTTCCTCTTGATCTCACGACCCGCCAACACGTATCCTTTTGGATCTAATGGTCCATATTTGCTCCGGCTCTTTGGCTCTCCGCACTTCAGAAATCTCAAGTTTCAAACTTGCCTCCTCTTGGACCCACGGTATCTGATGACTTAAATTCACCCTGGGTGATCCAACGCTTGAAGCTTACCTTGAACAATCTAATGGCTTAGATCTGTTCCTCTTGAACGAACGACTGGGATTCTACTTCGGCTTTCCGGCTCTTCGGCTTTGGAAATCTCAAGTCTCAAACCTTGATGAGCTCTTGCTCCCGAATGTGTGAAGCGCTAAGGCTCGTGCATGTTACTCTGATCAAACAGTTGTTGATCTTTTACACAGTGATCCAAAGACCACTGTCGCTTCTCCTACTGAGCTTTTGATTTCTTCTGACTTAGAAGATTTATCATCCTTCAAAGGTTTTGACCTTTTCTCCTCCTACGAGTGCGACTCTTGGATCTCGTCAACACTTCTGAGAAGTGTTATCTCTTCTAAGCTTGATCCTCAAAGGATTTTGACTCCCCACGCACTCCTTTCATTCTCGAGATTTCGATAACTCAAATCGAAGGATTTCTTGAAAAGAAATTCTTCTCACCTGCCTTGCGTTCCTCTGTTTTGGTTCTTCGACGATTAGTCACTCATTGACATTGTGCACTCCTTGCGTTCAAGATGTACACCTTGCATACGAGTTTCATAAGAGAAACAATTGAAACTTATCCAGTTTCATCACAACTTCATACTATCAACTTCTCAAACAATCATACATGAACGAAAATGAAATAAATCACATACACGAAATATAACATTCATTCATTCATACATCAAATGAGCACAGTCCAAGGATTTGGGACAATTATCTCTGTTCTATTCATTCATGAAACAAATTACATAGTCTTTCTTCTACTCTATTATGTTCTATTGATCTCTCTGATCTCTATCTCATCTCCTAATCTCACAATACTTTTACAATGCAACAATAAACTATCTAAGGACCGGCTCCACGAGCTCTCGTCGTCATGTCTGTAACCTATCCTATCACACTCTTAGCGGTTACCTTCTTTGTCCTATTACAATAACTAACAATTATTTCTAGATAAGAGTCAACACTCAATATCTGCAACCCCTTACAGTCCTTCACAACTTTACAAACATGGCATATTTAAAAATGATTCTTTCAAAAATATCTCAACAAATCGATTTAATTCTGAGTTAATTTTGATTTGAAACTCTGTCGTGTTGAGATGTTGTTCCTTTTCCTCCATGCTTGCGTTTTGACTTTGAAGGCGATGCTCCTGCATCACTCTCCATTCCATTATTAACCCATTCAATGAGTTGTCTACAACACAAATATGCATCATTGCATGCACTGAACCATAGGGTTATCAGAACCTCCATAATGTCACTCCTACCACCATAGACACCACACCTTCAAATTATTAGGGAAATGGTAAGAATGTAGTGATTTTGGATGATCAATAATTAGGTCAATTTTTCCATGTTGTGAATGAAGTTAGCAATTTATTATTGCACTTGCTAGGTGATACATCCAATACACATGCACCCTAAGAGCATCCTCAAAACACTACAAAATACATCTTAGAAGGCACAAGTTTAAGAAGAGTCTTAATCTTCAACACCTTAAGTTTCATGCCATCCTAGAGCCAATTTAGTAGGTCACTCTTATGCTCACTATGATGGAGATAGACCAATCATCCCTCAAGAATAGGTATATGTTCTAATTTTGATATATGAGTTTGATGTAAAGAAGCACATTCCCACACCAAGCGATTGATCTCTTCAATGGATGATTAAATAAAATACAATTATTGGTATCCACTTCAATGGACTATTGGTACATTACACCATGGTTAACCATAGGTTGAATACCAATGCCATAATTACATCTCTCTAACAAGGAAAGATCAACATTATGTCACACATTGTATGATGTTTCCTAATCACAAGTGATGATCATCCAAAGATGATTTATGGTTTGTTAAAAGATATTATAATGAAAGTAGGTGATTTTATACAGAAGCATGAGTTTCATGTTATGAACATAGAAATCAATAACTACAAAGTATTTTTTTTTTTCTTTAGAAAAAAATCGTATATTTTTCCATTACTAAAACTAAAAAGGATACATATCATATAGATCACCCATGAGGAGGTCAATTGGCTCTAGCTTGGGTTTTTAAGAGGAGAAGTTGTTATCCTCCCCACTCAAGTTCAAATCCCTCTTGTGACATGTTTCCCCCTCACAAGCCAATTGGGGATGGTAAGGTACTAGCAATCTCACTCTTACTTAATTGCTTGAGGGTGGGATGAGATGTTTCCAAATATTTTTAGTCCAAGGGGCTAACTCAATAAATTTTCACCAATGTTAATGGGAATTTGGCTAGTTCCATGTTGATAGATTTTCAGTTTGAATCCCCCTAGGTTAGGTGCACTAGTATATGCCATCAAGTTAACTACAGTTTCCATCCATGAATCTGGGGAAGCATCCCTTAGGTTTCCCTATGAGGCTTCCTTCGGAAAAAAAAGGATCACCCATCAGGGAAGGAAAAATAATGCATAAGATCTTAAGAAGCTCCCACCCTACTATTATAGAAACATCAAATATAGTTCCAGGATCAATCACAAAGATATTGCGAAATCACATAAAAAAAAGTACTAACATGCAACTATCCAGTCTCTGAATAAAAATGTGAGATCAATAGAAATAGTACTACTCTATATTTATCTTGTGGGGAGGATCTCCTATGTCCTTTATTATCCTTTCTTGCCATCTAGTCACCAACAAATATAAAGAGATGAGGCCACACTAATACAAATTATACCTAAACAACACACTATCATGCCTATTATAGGGAGGAGTTTAGAATCCAACAAGCTCATGCCGAAGTATATCTCCATTAAGACCCCCATGAATCATGCATGTTGGACTGACCCTATAAGATGGAAAAGTTGTGGAATTACTATAAGATGGGTTGGAGTGAGCCTATAATTGTCTTCTTCTCACACAGCTAGTTGATTGATAGGAATTTTGCACCACCATATTCTTATGTCGGTACCAGCTTGTGGAAGGTTCCATCGGTGGTAAAAAAGGCTCATATAAAAAACATAGATTTAACTGACATTGTGGTGGGAGGACAATAAACATATATTTCTTTTGAAGGGACTTGGGCACTTATTCTAATTCAAATATGGGAAATTAACTATTTGAGAGAATCTGCTTCACTATTTACTTTATAATACGGGCCCACGCATATGTTAATAAAAAAATAATAATAATAATTTATTTTTAAGGTCACGGCCAAGCCAGCGCACCAAATTGGTGTATGAGACCCCCTTGTTTGTGGGACAAGGGACCCCCCTTCGCCCAACGATTTGACTGGTAAAGTCTACGAAGGTATACATACCCTACCCCCCTCTGGATTTGAACCCGTGACCTCTTAAGAGGAAACACATGTTCTTAACCATTAGGCCCGCTCAGGTTGTATTATATATTTTAAGGCATAGATATATTTTAAGTTTCAAATGGAGAAAGTCGAAAAAAATTTAATACCTTTCGACTCAAGCTTTCCTTAAGAGTATAAGGTGGCAAATTGCACAAGTCCCTAGGGACGATCTCCACCTCGTATAAATAATTTCTTATTTAGATTTATGGATTTATGGATGTGGATAAATCTGGTTCGTATAGATTTGAAGTAGCGTTGGGTTTAAGTGGGGTGGTATGATAGTTGTTTAAGTTTGGAATAAAGTAATTATAAAAGGCATTGGGTTAAATGTTCTATGTTTTTATCTTTTTTTGGGTATAATTTTTTAGGATTTTTGTTTGAAATTCGGTGAAAAATTGTTGGATCTGTATATTTGAGTGGTTAATTTTGTATAAACCAAGTGTCAGAGGGGTTTTTCAGCACGCTAAATCCATTTCTGCATTCAAAAATGTGATTTAAATAACAAAAAAAAAGTGATTTCATGCAAATTTATGTCGCGGGATTCCGACGAGGAGGGAAAAAACATAGAACAATTAGAGAATGCCGTATAAAAATACCAACAAGTAAAATGTGTTTTTATATTAATTTGGTTTAATTTAAGCAATTGATAGGAGTAGTTTTATCCTCTCTATCTTAGTTCAATTTTGACAAGTGATATGTTGAGTTTTTAACGAGTATATTGTTGACAAAGCTTTGTGTCTTTAGAGAATCCTTGGGTACCATTCTTAGAATGAGGGGAAGTATCGGTTGGACTTCCTTGGAAAATGCATTACATGAAAGAAAAAAAACATGTACTTTGCTACATTATTAGGTGTGACACTCGCAAAACATAGATATGTCCTTACATAAAATGTACGAACAAAAGGTAAAATTTGTCCAACTCAAGCTATAATATGAATGACATTTAACTTCCACTCAAATTTATAGCATGCAACTAAAAATTTAATGGATTATATTGTCAGTTTACCCTGGGTATTATTCTCAAAATGAGGGGAGGTGCCCGATGAATTTCCTTGGGAAATGCATTACGTGAAAAAACAAATAAAACATGTATTTTGTTGTGTTATTAGGTGTGACACTAATAGAACGTAGATATGTCCCTACATAAAATGTATGAACACAGGGTAACATTTATGCAACTCAAGCTGTACTATGAACGATACTTCACTTATGTCCATATTTATAGCATGCAACTAAGAATTTAATGGATTATATTGTCAAAACATGTCCTTTGATTTTCAAATTTCAAGCTCTACAAACTTAGATGCAAGGTTTGATATTTTTTAAACCTTACAAGATCCCCCTCTTGCTTGGACTATCTAGATTGAGGGAAACTACCAACCACAATAAAAGTTGGTGATCTCAAGAGACTTGATCGGATTTGAACTTGTAGTCAATGGTCTCCTCATTAGGAACATGCCTCGAGTGGATGGTTCAAACAATTTAGCTAACCCATCGGGCTTAAATGTTTGAAAACATCTTTTCCTACCATAAAGAATTTAAGTGAAGACGAGATTGTTGATACCTTACTAGCCCCAATCAAATCCTCAAGAGTAAACATATCAGTAATGAAATTTAAACCTAGATATGAAACATAATATCTCCTCTTTACCACTTAAACTAAACTCAATTAACAATACAAAATTTAATTTATATATTCATAGTTTTAGAATTTATATCTTAAAAGCCACTCTTGACCAAATATTTTGAAAAAAACTTCTAAAATACAAAATTTAATTTATATATTCATAGTTTTAGAATTTATATCTTAAAAGCCACTCTTGACCACTTTACAATATTTTGAAAGAAACTTCTAAACTTTTTTCCAAGAAAAAATAATCTCAAATTTATATAGGGTATAAATTTGTTTACAAAGTCAGCAACAAGCTGTGTCCATAACAATACTACTCCAACACCCAAGTTCAGTAGAAAACAAAGCAACACAACCCAACACAACACGCAGGCTGTGAGCAAGTGAAACAAAAAACAAGACAGAAAAAAACCCTTCAAAAACTAGAAGAAGAAGCTAAAACCGAAGCTGCACGCCCACAATAGGACCTCGAAGTGTATGACCACACCGCACGCCGCAATAGGACCTCAAAGTGTAGACCATATCACCGCACACCCTCAAAATGGACCTCAAAACTCTGATCCAAACCCACAAGAAGGAAAACATAATGAGCCGCAGGAAAATGGTTTGGGAAAAAAAGACATCGAAACAAGCACCGCAGACCCACTCGGCCCCTAACAGCAGCAGTCGGAAAATAACGCCGCCAACAAATAGACCCCTCACACCCACAATGGTGCTCCACGCGAGTGACATCACTGCTGCCAGCCGATTCTCCACCACCGCCGTTTAAAACCCCACCGGTCATAACCCCCCGTAGCAGCCCAGCTGGCCTCTAGTCAAAGACCCAGCACTGGCCCGACCGCAACCCGCAGACAGGTCCGCGCGCCCATAGCGAGGTGCTCCGCCCGACTGCCTGCAGCGCCGCCTCCCAAGAACTGCCCCCGACGCCAACCGTAAGCCTCTGTAAGTCGCTTCCCGCCCGTCCACTCTGGAAAGGGTAAAGTCCCACCTGTTCTTCACCATGAAGAAAAACCAGGGATGCGGCTAGCAAGACCTAGCCGCAGAGCCCTCAGCTCGAAACTTCTAAACTTATAAGTATCAACCTATCCATTTTTTTCAACCGATAAATTAATAAACAAAAATATTATAATAATATTTATTATTTTGCTTCTATCAATCTCTTTTAACCAATAAATTAATAAACAAAAGTATTATAAAAATATTTATTATTTTGCTTCAATTGACTAGTTTGATTTATACTTCTTATCTTAATATTAGAATAAACTTATACGGAAAAAAAATCTGACAAATTATAATACTTATTATTTTGCTTCAATTGACTAGTTTGATTTATACTTCTTATCTTAATATTAGAATAAACTTATATGAAAAAAAAAATCTGACAAATTATAATAATTATTTGTTTATATTAAAATAATTAAAAATAAATAACTATAATTTTAATCATAATTTTTCATTTTTTTTAATTATGAGAATTGGTAATTAGTAGGTTTGGTTTGGGTTATGTTCGAGATCAAGTTTATTGGCCGTCACTATAACCCAAGAGTATGTCCAACAACTCACAAGCCAAATATATCAATAACTTGTTACTTAGTAAGGGTCAAGGTGTCTTGAAGCCCACCGGAGTGGACCTCTATCCCAGGGATAGTCTACCCATCTAGTCTCATCATAACAGACCAACATTTCCAATTTAAGGGAATTAAACCCAAGTGAAAAAGATAACAAACATGCTACCCAACCACACAAACTATAAACCTAAAACACATCCCTAAATTGTTTTGATATCACCCCATTACAATTCAATAATATATCTTTCTTCTAAAACCATCAATCATTTTTATGCTTTTATTTAAATGAAACTTAACTTTTAAATATGAAATCACTACATGCTTAAACAAATCTTGCTCTTCACTTTGAAAAAACTTCATTGGTCAACCAAAATCCTATTAATAGATAAACCTTCTTAACAAGGCTGTCGGACAACTACTTTCACATGTCAAATTTTAATTTTAATAAAATAATAAATTTCTAAAATTATAATTATTTTATTTTATATTTTAATTGTCTATTTGTTTTATGAAATAGTTTTTTGTCCGAATTTGACGATATAAATTTATATGAATCATTTTTTTTATATACAAAATTTATTTTTGAATGTAGAAATAGATTATGCATGCTAAAAACTCCTGGAACATTTGAATTATACAAAAATAATCACTCAAATCTACGAATCTAACAATTTTTTGCCAAATATCAAATAAATGTCAAAAAAATCATCATTTCCTAAAACATTTAAACTACGACAATTTAATATTTTTTACTTTTATAAATATATATATAATATTTTTAAATATTTAAATATATTTGAATCGTGACATTTCAAAAAACATTCAGAAAATCAAATCAAATCAGGGCGAAGGTGATGTGATGTGATGTGGCATCTACCTTTTGCTTTCGCTTGTGTTGAATACAACTTTTAGAGACACGACGCATGAATTATTCGGAGGGAACACGACGGAACTTGAGACTTTACGTTGGTTTTATTTACTCTCAAGTCATTAATATTGCAAATAAGTAATAACTTATATTCCGTAACTTCACACATCCATGATGAAAAGTAAATAATTTTTGTACGATCGATTGTCAAAAATTTCATGAGAATTATGGATGGATGAAGATTTCAACTTTATTTTGATAATTACATGAAAATATGAAGATTTCAACATTTTATATTGTTAGAATTTGATCGTGTAGAATTTGTTAGAATATGAAGGCCCTAACAACGAAAAAATAATGATTCTACTTTCTCTAAATATTAGAGGGGTAGGGGGCATCTTTAAGGCCGCCTTTTTTCAACGTCTTTTGGATTGTGTTTGGCTAGAGATTATTTTTTTACAAGAGATTTTAGTTCATGAACAGAAAGCTAGAAAATTTGTGAATATGTTCGTTAATTCTCTTGGTACTTCTAGTGGTTTATTGGTATCTTGGGACCCAAATATTTTTGTGTTTAAACCTCTTCTTACTTGCGGAGACATTTTACTGACAGGTAAAGTAATTGTTAGCCAGAAAAATATGTCCCTCCTAAATGTTTATGGGTCGTGCTCGGATAGATGTGCCTTTTGAGAGTTAGCGGTGGATAGTGATCTAATGTCTCTTGAAAACTTGATCTTAGCAAGAGATCTAAATATCACCCTTTTGACTGATGAAGTGTGGGGAGGAACTAACTATGTTGGTTCCTTGGCAAATTTTTGCAAATTATTATAGTCAAAGAATCTAGTGGACTTACAACCAGATAAGGTGGTTCCGACTTGGCGCAACGGACGTAAAGGTGTCCATGTTATAGCAAAGAGACTGGACAGATGCATTGTTTCTGAAGGTTTACTATCTAAGTGTGGCTTATATCGCACCTGGGTGGAGTATCCCTTCATCTCCGATCATGCTCCTATTGTACTTCAGTTGGATATTTCGCTGAAGTATAAACCTTATCCTTTTAAACTCAACCCCCTTTGGTTGGTAGAAGAAGATTATAAAAAGATAGTTTATCAAGTGTGGAATGATCCTAAGTTCATGTCTGAAGGAGGATACCAACATAGATTAGTTTGGAAACTAAAGGAACTAAAAAGAAATACTAAAGAATGGGTAAAGCATAGAGATAAAGATACAATGCAGCGCATGGAGTCTCTGGAAACTCAAATTAGAGACACTTATCTAAGTTTTGTGAGTGATTATTCTCAAATGGAAAAAGAATTACTTCTTGGCAATTTAGAGATGGAAAGAAATAAGATTCTTCGAGATAAGGAAGAAAAATGGAGACAACAAAGCAGAGCGATATGGGTAAAAAGCGAGGATCGAAATACAAAATATTTCCACAATTTCACAAATCACAGGTGAATAAAAAATCATATTTGGGAAATTGTTGATGAAAATGGCATTGGGCACACAAGTCATACAGAAATAAAGGATGTGGTTGCTCAATACTTCAAGAAGTTTTTCAAAGGCCGTGATATTTCCTTTACAAATGAACAGGTTCAAGCTACAAATATTTTCTCTAGGGTGTTTTTTTATGAGGATGCAAATAATCTATATGCTCCAGTGACCTTAGACGAGGTAAAAGATGTATTATCCATTTTCAAAATAGATAAGAGTCCTGGCCCTGATGGCTGGACAGTGGAATTCTTCTCCACTTTTTTTGATCTGGTCGGTGAAGATCTTGTTCAGATGATTGAGGAATCAAGGAAAAATGGATCTATAACGGGAAGCCTAAACTCTACCTTTCTGGCCCTTATCCCAAAACAAAATAAATCCACTTCTTTTGGGGATTATAGACCAATCTCTTTATGTAACCTGTGTTATAAATTGATTTCCAAAGTCATTGCCAACTGGATTAAGCCTATACTGTCTAGCAATTTCTCTGAGGAACAGTTAGGCTTTTTGAAAGGCACGAGGATTCAAGATGCTATTGGTACAACTCACGAAGCTCTAAACAGTATAACAAAAAAGAAAGTTAAAGCTCTAGTTCTCAAACTGGACTTACGCAAAGCTTATGACTGCATAGATTGAGATCTGCTCAGAATGATTTTAATACAAATGGGGTTTGGCATTCAAGTGACAAAATGGATTATGAGTTGCGTTACTTCGCCTACTTATGCGGTGTTAATCAATGGTGAAACTACAAATTTCTTCCGGAGTGGTCGTGGTTTGCGTCAGGGGTGCCCATTGTCTCCGTTACTTTTTATCATGGTAATTGAAGGTCTCGGCCTCTTATTAAAAAAGAGCAAAGCGGAGAACAAGATTTCAGGTATCAAAGTATTCAGAATGGTTAACATTCTACATTTATTCTCCGTGGATGATGTCTTAATATTAACAAAGGCTGATTTACAAGAGTGGTCGGAAATTGAAAATCTCATTGTCTTTTTCTGTAAAGCTCCGGGTCTTCAAGTAAATGTTTTAAAAACAACCATGCATTATGAAGGCATTACAGAGTTGGATCTCAATTTCTTTAAATCCATTCTACCATATACTTTCTCAGCTTTGAATACAGGTTTTAAATATTTGGGTTATTACTTGAAGACTGGTGTGCAGCGGGTGGCGGATTGGAACTAGTTAATTATCAAAATGGAAAAAAACAATCGACCATTGGTGCAATAAGTGGCTATCTTTGGGAGGTCGATACATCCTACTAAAATCAATCCTGGAGGGTCAACCGATCTATTGGATGTCTCTAGAGATTATTCCGCGCACAGTTATTAACAAGGTTTGAAAAATTATGTTCATTTTTTTATGGAATGGGAACAGTGAGACAATTCATTACCACCTTTGCATATGGGATAACCTATCTCGTCCAAAATCATGTGGCGGTTGGGGTTTTCGTAATTTATCTCTTTCCAATTTAGCTCTAAATGCAAATACTCTCTAGCATGTCCTTAATAGAGATTACATTTGGCACAAGATAATCAAGGACAAATATGTTCACAATACTACTATCATAAATTGGTCTCGACCGACCACTTTCAAACAAATGGTCCGGAATTACCCTAGGTAAATTTGTTCATAGACTATGTCATATGATTCTCGTAGTATGGTACACACTAGTTGATTTGATAAGAACTTTGCTGAGAATGATAGGATGGATTGCTGATAGCCTGCTGCCTATTCGAGGACCTCCTGGAGTCGAAAAAATGCCCGTTGCTCTTTCTTCTGCTACGTTTCGGCTGGAGGATATCAAACAAATTAAGAATTGTGTCGGAGGGGTATGTGATCGGCATAAGCTAGCAACACTAATTCATATTATCTGATTGAAATGCGTTCTTACATCTTTTTTTGTTTTCTCTGCAGACAGTAAATGATGTGGTGACAGGAATAATTTTCTACGGCATGCAACGCTACTTGCAGATTCGCCTGTCAGCTGGTATGCCAGCCCAGCCTGGCCCGTTGTTCATACTTCTACTTTAGCTTCTTTCATTCTCATGGCAACGGCCTTGATGCGGCCTGGTTTTATTTCTTTTTAATTTAGATTTTATTTTTTGAAGAACAATAGGTAACAGTTCATGAATCTCTTTGGGCGCAGTTGGAGAACATAGTCTGCAAGATGCTTACGAAAAGAGATTCGAGATGCCAAAGGACGCTGTTATTAAACAAATGAAGAATTCAAGAGTGACTGCAATATCTATGATAAACTTGAGAGCATTGGCTGGATTATGGACTCTTTGTAATATAAACCGACCAAACACAGGAAGAATGAATTTAGTTTATATAAGATTTCATATTATAACTATGTTGTATTCATAGTTTTGAAGGAAATTTGAATTTAGTTTATGTAAGATTTTACATTATAAATATGTTGTAGTCATACTTATGAACTAAGTTTTAATGATAGGATGGCATCATAGATCATTTTAATGCTTTTGGTAATATTTTTATTTTATAAGATTCCATAAATCATTTAATTAGTTCATATAAATTAATCATAAATTTTGATGAAATAAAAATTCATTTTTAATATTTTTTTATAAATATAATAAAAACAATTTTATATTTTTTTAATTAAAGGAAGAAGAATACAAACATATCAATATTCATTTTACAAGTATATAATTTATTTTTAATTAGAGGATGGTACCATGGATCATCTTTATGCTATTGATAATATTTTTATTTTATAAGAGTCCATAAATCATTTAATTAATTAATATATATAAACAATTCTATATTTTCTTAGTAAAAGGAAGAGGAATAGATATACAATCATATCAATATTCATTTTACAAGTATATAAATAAGCAATCCACTTTCCAAATAAGTACTCAAGAATAGTCAATCTCTAAAAAAAAAAAACTTATTAAAGAAGAACAATTATAGAAAAACCCTTCCTATTTAAAGCCAAAATTTAGATTTTCTTGCACAAATCCTACATTTGTATGGGTAGACCAGCACACAGGAAGGGAAATGAAGGTTGGATCTACATGGATTTCACTTGTGGAGGGTGTGCATGCCTCTCTATCCCATGCAGAAAAACAAAAAATGAAAATGAAAGTGCTTTTCACAATTTTTCTCAATCAAATTTAACTTTTAAAACATATGCTAATTCTCTTTCAATTCCAAGTTTGTTTCAAGTATTATCTCTAATTCCCCTTTGACAAATATAAACTTATCTTATCATTTCGACCAACTTCTAAACATGTAGTCTTCTTCCCTAATGACCCTTGAAACCAAACTCAACACCAACTCTTCTTCCCCAATGATAAGAACTATGACATCCATCCAGATTTAGGGTGCAAAATGTGAACTCTTAAGCCCAATCCTTGAGGTTCATGTTATTTGTATATCTCATGCAAAATGCCAATTATTTTAATTACTAAATGCATATTTTTCACCCACACAAGTCACTCCATGTACAAGTAATTATTTATTTAAAATTCAAAATAGAGATTATTCATCACATTCCAACCTCTCCTATTTTTAATCTTACATGTTCACTAATCCATTTTATTTTTTCTCATTGAGTGGGTGCACATGAAATTGCTATTTTCTATTTAAATTTAATTGATTTTATTTCCATTCAAGTTATGTAATTCCATATCTTATTGTAAAAGTAAATTATATTTCCCTTTTCATAAAAATGTGCATAAATCTATATCATGAATTAAACCACTCATGCAATTCATTCAATTTCTCATGATAAAAAAAAATAAAAAGTCAAAGGATACGTTTCTCCCAAAGTATTCATATAATCAAGTACACAAATCGATTCAAAGTCAACACCAAAGGTAGAACCAAGTTACCTTAGAGAATTCAAGTATTTAGTACCAAGAGCTAGACATAACCTCTACAACTCTTCAAGTACCCTGCACCAAGAGCTATACATAATGTCTACAACTCTCCAAGTGCATGATACCAAGGGTGCCATGCCAATACATGTCCTTCAAGTACCGCCTACTAGTATGTACTAAGGGTGCCACGTTTCTATAGGCCCTTCAAGTACTACCTACTAGTATGTACCAAGGGCACCAAGGTCCTACATATCCTTTATGTATCAATTTTAAATGATGGGGGAGGGCATGTCATGGTCGAGACTTAACTAACCCAATTGAGTCATCACTAGTGAGAGATTAATGGTCACGAGGAAAGAAGGATTGAAACCTTATTGCATGCCCCTTAGTTAATCATGTAAGTGACTAAATGTGTGCCATATCCTTACCGTAACATGTAATCTCCAAGGAAAAGCATTAAAACATATGTTTTTTAACCCATTACATGATAAAGAGGCTAGTAGGTAGGAATATGCAACCTGGACCTCCTCTTACTAATGGTACTCTTATCACATCTCATCATACAACCATTTGCCCATGTGTAGGCTTATTTGGAAAATGTTTCCCTATTTTGCACACATCTAGAGAGAACATATGATACAGTAATTTCCAATGATCGTGAATAAACAATAATAAATTTCATATACATGTCAATAATACATATCTCAACCCCATCCTAGGTTCACATATCTTGACTCAATCCAGAGTCCATATGCACATGTGGTTCTTCTTGTTGCACTTGACAAACCATCAGTAGCATCATATAACATAATAAATTACATCATGTAACCACATGTTCATTTCAATATTCAATAGCATCACAATAATATCAAAGCATAAACATTAAAAAATATATGTCCATGTTAAGTAACAATCACATCACATCAAATCAAAGGTCTATATCACATCATCCATAAATGTATTTTTCAACCAACTAGGTCACTCTAGTTATTAGAATGCCCTTAAATAATAACACATATCAGTGAAATAAAGTCAAATCAAAATAGGGCACTACACACTATTCCCTAAATGAAGCTTCTTAAGCCCAAGGGTCATGAACTAGGCCTTGAAGAACCACATAAATCCTCTCTAAGGGATATTTGGCCTCCAACTAGGATATGGGAACAATTAGGAGTTTTCTTGCATGACATATGTGAGTCAGGTTCTGTACCATGTTCGAGGGTGGAAAACAAGGGCCTTAGGCCCTAAGCAAAGCTTCTTGGTCTCAATGGCCATGAACAAGACTCTGACTAGGAATATGGGCACCATTAATATTTTTTTCATAATAAGAATGGGTCTTAAGACCTCTACCATGGTTGGGCAAGGAAAACAAGGGCCTTAATCCCTAAACAAATATTCTTGGGATCAATGGCCACGAATAAGCCAGATAGAGTGATGAATTATTTGAGCAAGAGCACAAATATTATCAAAATATTTAGCAGAAAGAAATAGAACAATGAGCACAATAGAAATATGGGCCAAAATATGATATCTTTATTAATCTGGAAGAATTTTTCACTTGCCTCTTCGAGGGGGAAACCTCCAATAGAGAAAAACTCACATTACAAATGATTCCATAAGATATCTTTTGCAATACTTTCTACCTCTATATATACTACTTCTATATTCTTTAGAACATTCTAGAGAAGGAATTTTCTAGTAGATGTAATCTTCTAGTAATCCTTCCTACAATAGTTGAGTTCACACTTATTACATAGGCCTTATTTACTAATGTTGGAATTTATTACTGTTGGCACATGGGAAGACCCAGGGTTCAATGTTTCGACAGCGCACCAACAAAACCCTAACTACTGGCATTTCAGAAACACCAGCGAAGCAGATGAAGTCTCACCCGAGGTAGAGGCAGGGGGGTTGTAGGACTCAGGTATATACAACCAAGATGGGACACAGATATGTGATTACTTAGCCAACAAAATGCATTAGGTTATGATTCTCATGTACATCACAGATTAACCCTTATTACAGAGCAACACAGTAATAATCAAGATCTAACACTTCTGATCACTTAGCAAACAACATTAAATCAGATATATCATGTATTTAATATCAATATAGCAATAAGCATCCATCTATCTATTCAACATATTTAAAGATCAACATGTTAACAGATAAATCACATAAATAACATTCACAACATCGCACAAAGAAAATTAAACACAATATATACGTGGTTCACCCTAGTGTGGGGCTACGTCCACCAACTTCTTCTTCCTCTTTATTAGTCTTCGATCTCCTTACATTCATCTACTCCGGTGCACAAAACCATAGAGCCAAACTCCGTAGTGGACAGGTGATCTACGCACCGCGCACTAGATCCACCTTCCTCAAAATCGGGTCAAGGAACAGAGCCAACTCCTTAGTAGCACAAAGCACTTACAACTTCTTGCACTAAGCCAAAATAAACCCATCATGCACATAGCCACTAGTAGTCATGCACTAAGACAATTTCCATCTACCTTGCTTAGCTACTACTTATTTATACAATTACAAAAGGCCTAAACATGGGTAAACCCATGGGATGACATCCCATAACCCGTTACATAAACCCTAAAAACCCTTTGCTGGGTCCACAAACCCACAAAACAAGCGATATCCCGCGATCTCCACTCCGCTTGGGTGCTCCATCTTCGACCAGCCTGTCGAAGCCCCAAAAGTGGTCAAACACGAACAGTCTTTCCTCAAAACTTAGTTAAGGGCCATCATGCCCCCAACACTCACCTATGACTTGTCCCGAGTCACTCAGATATGGGCAGTGCTGCTTCGAAGGCCTCGAGCTGCCTCGAATTGCTACTTTGCTAAAGCCTCCTGCTTGACGGACTCCTGAATCACTTGCTTTGTAACAATCCCTTCTAGGCATTGTTCCACTGTCGTAAATACTTAGTCCAGTTGCGAGCCCTGACCTTCAATCTCTTCAAAAAGCATGCAGGATTCATCGTGTACCGGTTGGAGTCTCTGTGTCACCTCCATGACTTTTCTCTCAATGGAAATAACCTGCTACTGGACGATGCGCTTCTCCTGTGATCGCTTCATTTTATCAACTGTAGTAAGCAACTTCATCTGCACTTACATGGTGGATGCTTGTTGCTTCGCCTCCTGGAGTTGTGCTTCCAGTTTCTTCATCTTTGGATCTTTTGCAAGGCGCTCATAGGTTTGAACACTCCAATCACTCAGTTGCTTACACTTTGAGGTGAGTGCCCTGATTCTTTCTGCTATGATTTTGATGATTTCTTCCCTCTAGTCGTGCACTTATTGCAGAGTGCACAAAACTGCTTGGATCTCTAACTCCATTATTCTTGCTTGAAGCTACTGAATGGCTTCGACGAGCTTCCTCACTTGCATATCAGTTGACTCTAGTTCATCCTGTGCCAAGCCCGACACATAGCGAAGTGCTTTAGTCACTGCCTCTTTTACCACAGTCTGCTCTGCGAGCAACTGATATTTTTCTTTCTGCATCTTGTCTTTGTCCTCCTCGAACATCGCCCTGATTTCATCTTTCTCCTGTTGTGCAACTTGAAGTTTCTCTAAGACCTTCTCATTTTCTTGCTTCATGACTTCTGTATCTTTCTCCTTTTCTTCTTGGACTCCACAAATTTGAGCCTTTGTTGCATCTGCTAATCTTCGTAATTGGGTGGGCTCATCCCCCAATTCTACAATTTCCGCTGAAGAAGGTGCAGTAGGTACTACACGGCTCGAATGGATAGCTTGTTGTATGTCCTTGAGCTCCTTCTCTATTATGTCATACAATGTTTCTTTCTTTTCTTCATGTCTCTACAAGATATACTCAGAGGTGTCTTCTACAAGTGTGATGATGAGATCAACATCGTCCACTGTGAGCACATTCTTCGACTGAAGCTTATTGGCTCGGGTCTTCTTTCATGCTGAGGGTTTATGTGGGGAAACCTTCCTTTTCTTCGATGTCTCGACCTCTATAGGGGGATCCTTCAGGGTGTAACTTCACCTTTATCTTGATTTTCTCCTTCTTCCCCTCCTTATTCTTGGTTCACCTCGTCTCCTACTCCTCGTGCAAGTGAGTCAAGCCTAATTTCCTCTGAGGCATTGTCCTCCTCATCGGTTTCTATGTTTTTCACTTCCTCCTTTTTCTTCTTTTTCTTCGCGCTATCCTTTCCATCATGTTCGACCCGGGTGACCCATGGACTGCCTATGATGTCAGGGTCAGAGAGTTTTGCATCTTCCACCGGTACAAGGAACTCTGCTGGTCATTCTTTGGTGATCTCCTCCATGTCTTCGCTGGTCATCTTGTAATAGGACTGCAAATCCTCCTTACTTTCATCCCTATGCGCAGTGATATAAATAAAGTGTCGATATGCGCGGAACTTCGCTAACAGACTGTACTAATGCAAAGTGTTGGGTGTCATTCATGGGAATGCTTCAATAGCATGCTTTAGCTGTAGGTAGTAAGCATGGAACACCGCATTCGATTGCCACTGCTTCACCATATCATTTTTATACCACAAGGTGGAGAACCTTGCGGCTAACGGCTTCGATCGCTCCACTTCTTCCTCATCGTCTTCTTCAAGTACCTATGCGGTGCGAGCATCGCATAGTTCTTCCAGTCTCCTAGGTCGAAGTCATTGTTCTTCAAAGCTGGGATATGTCCTAAATGCGGTCCAACTACGTGTATCCCCTTTGGGATGTACACAATGATCAACATGTACTCAAAATTCAGTGGGATGTTGTTGCGGTTAACCGCGCCAGCCAGAGGCGGGATGTAGCCCGACAATACCGACGAGATCTTCTTTGCATTAGCTAGATCATCGTGGTGCTTTCTTCGCTTCTCAGTCGCAGTTCAGTTAGAATGACGTCTAGTGGAGGGCGAGGATTGCAAGCCCCCAGTCGATGATGCCTGTAGTCCTACAGACATGAATTTCTCAGTCATGAGGTCTACAAGTATCTCCTCCACAGACTTCTCTAACGCGCTATGTTCTCTTGACATTCACACTTGTAATAAAATAAGTCGGGTAGGCAAATGGAAAAGCAAGGTAATCAAATGAATGGTGAGGTATAGAAAGAACAACACGATATGAAATCGGTTCTATGTTAGCTCAGATATCTTGGTTTGCAAAAAGTGGTTCCGGTGCAACATCCGACGGGTTAAATAAGAAACGTCGTATCAAATTCCTCCAACGAGCAGGAACACCTCAATCAATACGAATATGTCCACTATGGCGCGATGTCAATGGTCTTTATGGAAATAACCATGTTTCTATCCATTCGGGAGCATCATTATAACGGTCGGGGCACCTCCAACGGTCATATAGCTTCGTCGTGGCGAAGCCCCATTCTGTGTGGTTCTGTTATTCTGACGAAGTTCGAAGTCTACAGATCTGCCTCCTGCGAAGTCTTTTCTGGAATTTCTCATAGTTTTTCTAACTTGGATTTCTTCTTACTGAGCTTCCTTGCCTTCTTTCCTATGACCCGAGTCTCCAGATTCCTCTTTCCATTCTTATTCTTATCTATTGTTAGCGTAGTGAATTCACACTATTGATATTCTTTCAAAGGGTTCAAAGGTAATACCTCTTTGCTTACTAGGTCCTGGGTGGACATACTTTCTTCTTGCATGGATAGGTCCTTTAAACCTTCCCGTGCTCTTTCAAAGTTGACAACTACTTCTCTTTCATTCTACTGCTTCAACTCAACTTCTCATTCTTCTGTCAATCGATCTATTCTTTGAGCTATGAAATCCCTTAGTTCTCTCTTTTCATTTTCTGTGGCATCCTCCTCTGCTTTCCTTTTGATCTGATCCTTCTCAATCCAAGTCTTTCCTAGTAAAATTGGGAAATGGGTGTTGTTCTCAACAAACCTAGTAACTTCAAATTCTTCTTCAGTCGTAGTTCCATGAGAAATCATAGCTATATTAGTAACTCTTCCACATAGGGTTATCATATTTCCTTTAAATAAGCCTATCCTTCCCAATGAAGGTATCATAGCAGGATTTCCCAAAATTTCCCAAGTGATTTCTGGCATAATATTCACATGTGTTTCTTCATCCAGTACACAGTCTATGTCGTAGTCTTCTATCCTTGTAACTATGTGTTGTTTTTCTTTCAGGATCTATGGTAAACTGATGTCTCTGTGATCATTCATTTCTTCTTTTAACTGTATTAACATGGTCTCTGACTCCTTTTCTGTATTTTTCTCAGTCTCTTGACCTTCTTTATAGTTTTCTTGTCTCTTGTTCATATTTTCAACTTTAGCAATCATTCTTGGGAAATCCTCAACCTCATGACCAATAGATTTACAATAAAGACAAATAGGACCTGCACCAGGGAATTCTTGACAAAGATGTCCCGATCTTCTGCAATTATAACACAGTGTCAATCCTCTCTTTCTTTTAAATGAGCCCCAGTCTTTCTTGTACTATGCACTTGGATCACATTGTTGTACCTGCAATTTGCAAAAATTCTTTCTAGGTTCCTGCATCCACTTATTAGTCCAAAAACTATTTCTATGCATAGTAATAACATATTTTTCTCTATTTCTATCAAATTTATTCAGATCAACTCTTTCTTCTAACTCTGCCCTAGCTTTCATACTAGAACAAAATCTATCAAACATACCTAGATTCATACTTTCAAAGAAAAAATTTCCACTTATCTTACCTTCACCAGAGCACAAAGGTTTAAGATATTACCTCTTTCTTTCATATCCGGTTTCTTTTCTTAGCATAGAGATTCATAATTCAAGTAGAATATTGTGCACTACAACAACAGATCTACGCACAGAGATTTCTCCTTTCTTCAGTTCCCAACAATCACAATTTTAGGTCCCAGCAACAGAACCATTTGTTGGCACAGGGGAAAACCCAGGGTTCAACGTTTTGACAATGCACCAAAAAAACCCTAACTACCAAGCCTTTCGGAAACACCTGCAAAGAAGATGAAGTCTCACCCGATGGAGAGGCAGGGGGGTTGTAGGACTCATGTGTCTACAACCAAGCTGGGACACAGATCTATGATTACTTAGCCAACAAAATGCATTAGGTTATGATTCTCATGTACATCACATATTAACCCTTATTACAGATCATCGTAGTAATAATCAAGATCTAACACTTCCAATCACTTAGCACACAACATTAAATCAGATCTAGAATGTATTTACTATCAATAAAGCACTAAGCATCCATATATCTATTCAACATATGTAAAGATCGACATGTTAACAGATAAACTGCATACATAACATTTGCAACATCGCACAAAGTACATTAAACACAAGATATATGTGGTTCACCCCTAGTGTGGGGCTACATCCACCAACTTCTTCTTCTTCTTTATTAGTCTTCAATCTCCTTACATTCATTTGCTCCTGTGCACAAAGCCACAGAGCCCAACTCCGCAGTGGACAGGTGATCTGTGCACCGTGCATTAGATCCATCTTCCTCAAAATTAGGTCAAGGCATAGAGCCAACTCCTTAGTAGCACAAAGAACTTACAATTTCTTGAACTAAGCCAAAATCAACCCATCATGCACATAACCACTAGTAGTCATGCACTAAGCCAATTCCCATCTACCTTACTTAGCTACTACTTATTTATACAATTACAAAAAGGCCTAAACATGGGTAAACCCATGGGCCGACATCCCATAACCTATTACATAAACCCTAAGAACCCTTTGTTGGGTCCAAAAGCCCGCAAAACAAGTGAGATCCCGCGATCTTTGCTCCACCTAGGAGGTCCATCTTCGACCAGCCTGTTGAAGTCCCAAAAGTGGTCAAACATGACCAATGTTTCCTCAAAACTTGGTCAAAGGCCAACAATTACACAGAAATAAAATTCTCCTTTAGGGGTTATGGAGGTTAGTACCCTAACATGCCCTCCCCCTTAAATAATAGCCTTTTCATCAAGGTTTGAGATGTGGGAATTGCTGCAGAATGGATGTTGGCTCCCACGTGACATCCTCGTGCTATGTATCTTTCCACTATATCAAAAATTATTGAATGGTGCACTAGTAGGGACGATGCTCACATTAGTTGAGGATGGTCTGTGGTTGCAACCAAATATAACTTTCTTCATCCAATTCAAGGAGACTAGTTTGAACATGACACTTGGATCCAATCATTTTTTTTAAGCAATTGACATGAAAAACTAGATGGATCTTAGAGTGACTTGGAAGTGCTAATTTGTAATCCATGGGCCCAATGCACTTGATGATTGCATAGGGGCCATAAAACTTTGGAGCAAGCTTCTAGTAGTGGTATGTTTTGAGGGAAGTTTTATTGTATGGGTGTATGTTGGAATGTTCAATAGTACTAAGAAGGGGGGGTGAATCAATACTGCATACTTTAATTCATTTTTTCTCTAAACTGATTTAAATCATATTCGCATTTATGATTGCAGACATTCATATCAGAAATATACTCATCATAATCACATACATTAATCAACACATTCACAGATATATATGTGGAAACCTAGACTGTGAAAAACTTGAAAGTATTTTGTAGATAAATGTTAATTTTTGTATAAACATTTTTTTTTCTGGACACCAATCCTCTTATGAGAACCAACTCATAATTCAGGCACCAAACTTCAAATGAATGAGGACACCAATCCCCTTATGAGAACTAGCTCATAATTCAGGCACCAACCTGTAAAATGAATGAGGACACCAATCCTCTTATGAGAACCAACTCATAATTCAAGCACCAACCTGCAACTGAATGAGGAAACCAATCCTCTTATGAACAACAACTCGTAATTCAAACATCAACCTGCAATTGAATGAGGAAACCAATCCTCTTATGAGAACCAAATCATAATAAAGGAACCGAACTGCAATTGAATGAGGACACCAATCCTCTTACGAGAACCAACTCATAATTTAGGCACCAACCTGCAATTGGATGAGGACACCAATCCTCTTATGAACACCAAATCATAAATCAACTGTTCATAGGAACCAACCTGTCAGAGACTCCAATCTCCTTCCTTTATCCACCCTGCCACCCTAAAAATAAATAAATATATTAATTTTCTTGAGTCATTTTCTCCATCATGCTTCATACCCTATGTCCTCAAGCATCAGATCATCTTCATCATTTCCATGACTTCGCATAGACCTCAGAGCCTCTACTCATCACAGTTCTTCTCCCATGCACTTTTCACCTCCACACACACACGCTATTCCCATTGTCATAATGCATATATATGGTTCAATCAAGCATATGTGGACTCAATTAATCATTTAATGTGGACTTGATTCATCCTTAGAGCTGACCAGAGCATAGAACATGCCATTGAAATTGTTGGCACAAATTATAAGCCCTAAATCCCTTAAATGATTATTTTCCATTAATATTTGATTTGTCCCGTCAATCATGTGACCAAGCGCTCATGACCATGCCCTTTATTGCGGCGGGTTGAGTCCTCGAATTGGATCTCTAGGCAGGGGGTGTTGTAATACAAAAGTTGTCGACATGTGGTTTTCCTTTTGAGCACATGTCTAAATTGAGGGGAGGGGGTGCCTCTATATTAACCCATGTGCTAGTTAGGCACCAAAAATTCATTTAGAACAATTGATCTCCTTTGTGAGCGAACGATTGGATCTGCACATGTCTCAATGTTGATGAAACTTGGATCACTGTCGATTTGGTGAAATCTCGGATCTGGACCATTGGTTTCTTTTAATTATGATTCAATCCTCGTCGTGGGCCCACTATGGGTCCTTAATTCCACATGTTGTCTCTTGAGTGGTTGCACACATAAGCTAACGTGTCTCGGTATTGAGATGTCGATACTTACCATGTTTCCCAACAAGCCGAGATATGAAATGATAGAGGTCGTCGATCTGGTTCTTCAGTTCAATCCTGACCGTCCATTTCTTAGAACTATTTCAATGGTTTTTTTGGATTCATTTGTATCGGACCACCAGATCTCGGATCTTGGACTTAGTCAAAGGCCAAGATAAAGGAAATTCGTTAATGGGCGATGCATAATATGATGTGGGCCATCGATATTGGAAGGTTTCTCCTAGGTCTAATCTCGACCGTTCCTTTCTTAAAGTGTCAACCATCTCCCTAACCAATATAATCAAGGGCCATGGTTTTAATGTTAATTAAATCTGAGGGTTGTTGTTCCTTGTTCTCTGCAAAATGGTTTTCGACTTGGTTTTTCACTAATCTTATTTGTACATATAAAGGGATTTAAACCTGAACTTTATACCACACTTCATCCTAATCATGTGTCTTCAATTGAATTCTTTCTCTAATCCTCTGCTAATGAGGTCCATATTCTCTAATGCACTTCCTCTGTCTGTCTATAGGTTCGATCCTTTGACCTTTTATCCTCAAGCATACCTTATTAACAATATTTTCAGAAGTGTGATCATGTCTCTTCATTTAAATTATCTGCTACCTTTGATACAAACTGGCTCTCAATTGGTCAAGGAAAACCAATCCTTATTATGACTGCCACACCCTTGACATCAATGATAATCTTCTCAACCACATTTGCACCTTGACATCATTGACAATATACTCAACAATATCCCCCTTTTTCATTAATGGAAACTTTTTTGTTGGTCTTCTTCCCCTGTCGATGTGCTGCTGAGACTTTTTCCATTATATCAAAAATGATTGAATGGTGCATTGGTAGAGACGATGCTCGCATTAGTTGAGGGTGGAATGTGGTTGCAACCAAATGGAACCTTCTTCATCCAATTCAAGGAAACTATTTTGAACTTGGCACTTGGATCCAATCACTATTTTTAAGCAAGAGACATGAAAAACTGGATGGATCTTAGATTGACTTGGAAGTGATAATTTGTAATCCATGGGCCAAATTCACTTGATGATTGTATAGGGGCCATAAAACTTTGGAGAAATCTTCTGGTAGTGGTATGTTTTGAGGGAATTTTTCTTATATGGGTGTAGACAAAGAATCACCTAATCCCCTTTAGAAAACTAGTGTTTAGAATGATCTTGATCATTGTGTTACTTCATTCAATTTTGAGCCATGACCAAATTGTCTTTGATAATGTGTAGAATGTCAACCCAAATTGTAAGGGTTTTTTCAACCTCCTGGACCTTGGAGACATCAGGGAGGTAAGATAATATAGAGGGGGGATTTTGACCATAGATGGCCTCAAAGGGATTCATGCGAGTGACACCATGGTTATTTTTATTGTACAACCATTCAATGTGGGGTAACCATTAAACCCATTAATATTGTTTTTCTAACGTGAAGCACCTCAAATAGGATTCCAAGGACTTGTTGATAACTTTGTTTGACCATTAGTCTAGGGATTATAGGAAATGTTGAGATGAAATTGGGTGCCTTGGAGAATGAACAATTCTTGCCAGAAGTTACTTGTGAAAGTCTGATCCTAATTTGAGACAATATATTGTGGAAGACCATATAGTTTAAATATATTGTCCATGAAAACTTTAGCCACTGTGGAAGCTTTAAGTGGGTGTTGGAGGGAATACAAATGAGCATATCTAGAAAGTCTATCAACTACAACCATGATGACTGATTTATTGTTAGATTTGGGTAATCCGACGATGAAGTTTAGAGAGAATGTCCATATAGATGGTGGGATAGGGAGAGGTTGTAGTGCTCCTAGAGGTTTCATTGTTTCTCCCTTGTGGTGTTTTGAAATATCACATTTTGTTAGGGACATAACCTTCCTAATCCCTCATGTAGGTAGAATAATATATTTTCCATGTAATAAAGGACGACATTATTTAATAAGGCCTATTTAATAATGTTAACAAGTCTAATGTATGAATAATTAATAGAAGCCTCCACTTCTAGAAATATCTTCCTATAGAATGTTCTTTAGAAGGTAGAATTAATATAAATAGGAGTAGAAGGCATGAGAAAGTATTGTCTTCGAAATTATTGTAATAGAGTTCTCCTCTGTTGGAGGTTTCCCCGTCAAAGAGGCAAGTGAACTTGGATTTCTGTCAATAAAGGTATCGTTTTTAGTGTTTTTGTTCTCTATATTTTGTTGTTCTTATGGTATTTGTTGCAATATTTTTTTTTTTTGCATAATTATAATACATTTGGTACCTTAAAATTAGTATCAAATATCTTTCCTCTGCAAAAATTGTGGATAATTGTTTTTCATGGTAGAGACATGTACTTCCAACATTTTTATAGCATAGAGATCTGTCATTCAGTGAGTGAAAGTGTAGCTAGGGAATAATACACACATGAAATACATATGGTTTCTTGGGGTTACTCAAAACAAACGTTTCACCTTGTTGGAAACCTCTATAACCCATTTTGGTATAATCCCTTTGAGTAGTATCACATCAGACAAGATCTAAACATGACCATCACTCCCACATACCATCAAGTATATAAGGAGTTCCCTAGGTCTCCTGAAACAAACCCTAGATCAACCACTTGGAGACCTGATTGCTATAGTGACATTGAGAACAACACTGAGGAAGATACTCTCTAGCACCTAGGTAATCATGTAGTATGACTAAGGGTACAGTCAAGCCTCCTTAGTTGGTTCCCTGAGTTATTGGGTCAAGTACTATTGTTCGACCTCACACGTATATTAGAGAACTATAAAACAGGGAAAACCCTTTTTTGTGGGAACCTTGAAAACCCTAACCCTTAGGAAAGGAACAAAACAAAAAAGGAACATAAGAGATATATTGTTGTGCAACCCTGCCTCCTGCATTTCGGTTGCAACATTTCTACACATTTTTTCCTATGAACAATTTGGGCAATTCATTACTGTAGTATTCTTCAGGCCATAGTATAACTATGTAGGAGTAAAGAGTATAGTGGTCTCACCGACACCCTTATTCAAGACCTATCCCATTGGATTTCTCTTTTCTCCCCGATCGTCATGGTACCTATCATTTTTAAGCCTTTTTTTTGTGGACCTGACCCCCTTCCAAGCACCCTTATTTGAGACATATCCCATTGGATTCCCCTCTTCACCCTAATCATTGTGGTACCTATCACTTGTAATACTTTTTTTATATGGCACCCACCCTTCTCAACACCCTTATTTGACATGTATCCCATTGACTTCCCCTTGTCACCCTAACTGTAATGGTATATATCACTTATCCGCCTTTTTCATTGGACTCACTCCCCATCCCATGCACCCAAAATTTCCAAATGGCCACCACTTGCACCCAAGAACTGCATGCCAAAATCAAACAGAACAAGGATAACATCTAGAAAATGTCTTCTAACTTTGAACGCTTCAAGGACCAATCCAGGGATGAATTTTCCATAGTTAATGATTGAATTAACAAATTCGATGGTAAATTTGACACTATCAATTCCACTCTCAACCAATTACTGAATCGATCCCAGGTCCCCCCTTTATCTGACCAAACATCCGACATATATGGTGTTGACTCCTCATGTACTATGTACTTTCATTCCAACCCCTTTCATCCTGACCCTCATCTTCCGCAGGTAGAGGTAAATAAATTCGAAGGCTCCAATTCCATGAGCTGGGTCACCCAGATGGATCATTATTTTTCATTACATGACATTACTGATGAGTTGGAAATTTTTTTTTATGGTGTTCCCTATCTGGATCTTGAACACTGACAATGGTGGAAATGGAATAAAAATACATGTCAAGGCTATCTTTCTTGGACCCAATTTGTTGTGGAGATTTATGAATTCTTTGACACCAACACCCTGTTGGAAAATTGGTTTTCATTGATGTCAACACTAGAAGAAGTTAAGAAGCCACGAAAATTAGTTGAAGAAAAATAACACGAAGGACATTGCAAATGTATGTATAATATCCATGGATTGATATCCCTCGTCAAGTCATTTCCAACGATAGGTGGCACACCACGTGGGTCCTCATAGTTAAGGAGATATGTTGTTAGGTATCTAGAGAGGTAGTGGGGTGGCCAGAGGGCCCATAGTGATCATAGTGGAGGTCATTCAATGTAAAGTGAAATAGGTCCACTATAGTATTAAATAAGGCCCACTATGGTAGTTAGATATAATAAATGTAAGAGGACTTCTTAGAAGGTTCCACTTCTAGAAGGTTCCTCCTCTAGAATGTTCATAGGTGGGAAACAACACTATATAAATGGGTTCAAGCAATGTAATAATTCAAGAAAATTATTGTGTTGTGAGTGGTATCTCAATAGGAGGACTCCCCCTCGAAGAGGCAAGTGAACAGGTGAGGATCCCTTCCATAATAGGATCCATTGTATGGTGTTTCCCTACCTCAAGGGTTTTCTAGAATAAACTGTAGTTTATTCTATATTTCTCTGTGGATATATTGTGTATTCAATATTTGTGGTGATTATATTTGTAGATATACTCAAGTACTTAACAATTGGTATCAAAGCACTTTCGTTGGTCAAATAAGGGAGAATGTTTTGGCTCTTTTTGCAAATTTCTTTTTAGAGAAAAAAAGGGTGACACACTTCAGGTTCAGATCTAAAACTTTTTGAAAATAATTTGGCCAAACAAATTGAATATTTGAATTCCTTTGGGAAAAATACCCAATTTCAAAAAAAACAATCGACCGAAACAGAGTCAAGGAAGTAAAGTTATGAGCATTTTAAATTCGATCATTTTTCAGGGTTTTTTCTGGAAAAAACCGTGCGATTTGCACATTGAGTTATTTTTAAGCTTTAGTTTTAATTGAATATTTATTCCAAGATGTATTTGTATTTTACTGGAAAGGATGATGGCCCAAGTATTGAAAAATTTATAAAAGAAGAGAAGTTATCATGGAAAAGGGAATTGGAGAGGTTTGGTCAGTTTACACTTACAAGGTGATGCATTCATTTCATGGGCATTGCTTAAGTATACCCAAATAATGGCATTGTATGACGAAGAATTTGAAAAATTATTCTTAGATAGGTGGTCTCATACAAAGTGCAAGGATGGAAAGAGTACCAAGGTTTTTTTTCCATGTGGCAACTCTATATTACAAGTTCATGGTTGTATTCATAAAGAAAATATCATTGTTTCTATTAACCCTAGTTTCGAGCAAAAATTTATCAATGTTCAGTTGGTTAATATATTGCAAGTTCCTGGCGTTCATACCAAAGGAGAATAAACCAGTTAATTTTGGTGATTACAGACCCATTTCACTCTGCAATCTATGCTATAAGTTGATAGCAAAGGTGATTGCAAACAAAGTTAAGCCTATCCTCTCGAGGGCACTGTCGAGCAAACAACTTGGTTTTTTAAAAGACAGATAGATTTTGGACGCCATTGGGACGGTGCAAGAATGTCTACAGAGTATAAAATTAAAGAAGTTAAAGGCCCTAATTTTAAAACTGGATTTTAAAAATGATTATGATTGTGTAAATTGGGATTTTTTACACTTAATTCTCATCCAAAATGGCTTAAGTATAACTTCCACGAACTGGATCATGAGTTGTGTTGTCATCTCCTCTTTTGTTGTTTTGATAAATGGTGAGACTTCTACTTTTTTCCAGAGAGAACGTGGTCTTAGGCAAGGTTTCCTGCTCTCACCACTGTTGTTCATATTAGTCATGGAAAGTATTAGTCTTCTGCTGAAGAAAGGCCAAACTGATGGTGTTTTGTCGGGGGTAAAAGTGTCAAGGGTTATTAAAATCCTCCATCTAATTTTTGTAGATGACATCCTTATCATGAAAAAGGTATATCTTGAGGAATAGATGGCGATTAAATCGCTTTTGGATATTTTTTGTTGTGCATCAGGTCTCAAAGTAAATTTAAACAAATCAACTTTCCACCACTTGAGTATACAAGGGGAAGCTTTGGATAATCTTAAGGATGCTTTTACGATAAAATTTGTCGAGTTGTCCGAAGGTTTTAGATACCTGGGGTATTTAATAAAAGAGGAGAGATTAAATTTTGAATATTGGAGATGGCTTATTACTAAATTTGAAAACAAGATTAGTCACTGGTGCAACCGTTGGTTATCTCTTGGTGGTCGTTGCACTCTAGTAAAGGATGTTTTAGAATCTTAGACAGTGTACTAGATGGCCTTAGCGGAGATACCTGCTTCTGTGCTCTTTAAGATTCAACTTTTGATTTTTTACTTCCTCTGGTTGGGCGATGGCTCTACACACCATTATCACCTCTGCAATTGGGAGTTGATTTCCAAACTGAAGTATGTAGGAGGATGGGGCCTTAGGAATATTTTCCATTTCAATCAATCCTTGGTCATGAATTCCTTATGGTGGGTGTTAATGAAAGAAGGTATATGGAACAAGGTGATTAAGGATAAGTATCTCCCTTATGTGTCTTTTGCAACTTGGCTCAAATCGGCTACATTATTTCAATCACTAGCTTCATAGACTTGGAAAAATTTGTTGAAGTCGCTTCCTCTCATCACACACTAGCTAAGATGGAACCCGGGTAATGGGAACTCAGTATTTATTGGACTAAACAAGATCCTGGGCATAGATGATCCCTCATTACTATCCCAATAACTTCTGTTGGCCTTAAAGAACAAAGATATCCATTACCTTTATCAAGCAAGAGAACAGTCTTCATCGGGGTTCATAACCGATCAATGGAAAAACAATATAGACTTGGGATTATCGGGAAATTTGGCAATTGATTGGTCCTCCTTTTGTAAGGCTCTTGTTGTTTTTGGTATCCATCTCTAGCATAGATATGACATACTACTTTGGACCGATGGCGACCAGTCGGGTATTCTCATTGTTAAAAATGTATATAATGCATTGACAAGGAAAATATTGCCACATCAGATTGCAGGGTTTAGTAAACAACTGTGGTCGTGGGATCTACCATACAAAATCAAACTTTTCACTTGTCTTGTTGTGGAGAATAAAATTTTAACTTGGGAAAATCTTCAGAAAAGAGGCTAGAATGGCCCTAGTATTTTCCCATTATGTTCAATGGATTATGAGATGGGTTTACACTTGTTTGTACAATGCACTTTTACTCTAAAACTTTGGTAGTGTTTAACTGCAAATTATAGTATAAGTTCTTCCTAGGGTGGAAGCTCTATTACAAATTGTTTTGACAGTTGTTTGAAAAAGGAGAAGGTTTATAATTTTCTTCCCTCGCTGGCTTGTTGGTTTATCTGGATGGAATGAAATAAGGTCATATTTGATTCGCGTATTCCCTCCATGCAGGGGGTTTCTCTTAAACTTTCATGGATTTTGGAGAACTCTTTTGGTGTGAGGTCTCGAAAAGGGAAGAGTCCCACAATAAAAAAGATACCTGCTATTACTCTGGATTTTGTAGCCTGGTTTGATGGAGCAGCCCAAGCAAATGGGATTTTGAGTGGGGTTGGGGGAGTTATAAATAAATTTGGAAATATTTATTACAGGTGGACTCTAAACTATGGTCTGAGCACAAATATTGGGTCTGAGCTACTGGGAGTGTGGGCATCCTTAACCTTGGCAACTCGGTTGGACATTGTTCAGCTACAATTCTTGGGAGACTCAAAAATTATGATAGATTGGATGAATAATAGGGGAACTCTTCAAGTCACTTCACTTATGGGTTGACTGGACTAGATCTGGGAACTAAACATTTCCTTCAACATCATTATATTTTCACACATCTACAGGGAAGAAAATGGGGAGGCAGACACCTTATCAAAAAAAGCGCTTCAAATGCTAGAAAGAAAGATCCATTAAAACAAATGGATTGATGGTCACGAGGGCCCCACTCATTTTATGCATCTCTTTATGTGACTGGTTTTATCTCTAGTTTTGGTAGTTATGTTATTTAGCTGGCCCTTGGTGCCTCCACCACTACAGAGTTATATGTATCTTTATGTTTTGTGATGATGCTTTGTGAGAGGATTTCTAAATCCTTAAAGCAATTGAAGATCTATTGTGAAAGACTTTTTTATGAAGTGACTTTGGAGATGGATGTAACTATCAGTTATATGTATTGTTTTGTGAACAACATATATTTAATATATTGGGAAAGTTTCTGCTGGAAAAAGGTTCCTGCAAATAATATTCACAACATACAGGTTGAGGATGAAAATGTTCAAATTTTTAAATATTTGAAGATTACCATGGATAAATATTTGTTTCATTCATATTTTTATGCTATGGACATGGATGAAGTGGATAATGTTTTGGGCTATCCTTGGATAGAATCAGTGGGTACCATTAACATTAATGTGAAAAATAAGTTTTTGATGTTGTGGTACAAGAAAAATAAAATCACAATGTAGGGTGTGTCTCTTAGTAAGACAAATGTGCCCACGAAGGCCAGCAAAGAAGTTATTTCTGAGTCCGAAATTGAATCAAAAGAAGAGTCTATAGAAGGAAATGAATCAAAACCAAAGGAAGGACAAAATCAGGAAGCTAAGGAGGTCCTTGACTCAAAGACACAATGTGTGGAAGCTTTGAACAAAAAAGAACAGGTTCCTACAGTTGTTTTATATAACCATCCACATCATATTGAGAAACAACAATCATCAAGGTAAGTACGTGAGAATCAACACACTTATGCACCAATAGGGAACCATAAAGGAAATCAATCCATAGGTGCATGGAGGCCTACCAACACTACATGAAGACATCAAGATAGATAACCACTCCCATGCCAACACCGACAGGATGCAGATCTAGATCAGGGTGGCAAGGAAATGATTATACATCATGTTTGTCTTCCATTAGGATGGATGGATGGTCATACTTAGTACTAGTTGACTACATTGCTTAGTTGATCATATTGTATGGTTTCTTCTCATGTTTTGAGGACAAAACATGTGAAGGGGGATGGAATGTAGTATACCTATGGAGGTAATATGGGGTACCTAGAGAGGTAACCAATGGGAATGTGGTTATGTATTATTAGTGGAGGCCATTCAATGTAAGGTGGAATAGGTCCACTATATTATTAAATATGGCCCACTATGGTAGTTAGATATAATAAATAGAATTTCTAGAAGATTCCTTCTCTAGAATGTTACTAGAATATATAAAATGCTATATAAAGAAGTGTAAGAAATGTATTGGGGCATAGTGAATAATATTGTGAATGTATCAAACATTGCTTGAAGAGTGTTATCCTCCTTAAGGATTAATATATGGTGTTACCCTACCTCAAGGGTTTTGACTATTTCTTGTGTTGAATATTTTGGTGAATGGTTTAGTTTATTCTTGGTTATTTTTTAAGTATGTTTGCAGATCTATTCAGGTACTTAAAAATTGGTATTAGAGAACTTTCCTTGGAAGCAAGTGTGGAAAAATATTTTTATTTTTTGCAGATTTTTTGTTTGTTCTGGAGAAGAAAAAGAGGGTCACGATATTCTAGATGATTTATGTGAATCATTTACATAAACTGGTTGTATATTTGAGTTCCTCTTAGAAAAACACCCAATTTAAAAACAAATCGTCTGAAACAGATTCCGGGAAGTAAAGTTATTGAAGTTTTAAAATCTGTTATTTTTAGGGTTTTTGCCACGGATGGCAGTGTGATTTTTTTTATTTTTGTAGACGTTAGGGATGAATTTTCCAAAACAAATTTCATATCTGAGTTCCTCTCACAATTTCACTCAAATTCAAAAAACAAATTGTCCAAATTGGATCTCTAGACGTGAAGATATTGTTGATTTAAAATCAACCATTTTGGGGGGGGTTTCGTGATGGCGGTGGGACTGTAGAGTTCATAACTTTTCATAGGGTGCTCAGATTCTACCAAATCAGTGTCATTAGATAAATCATTTTAAGATATTTCTTTTGATATATTATATGTGATGTTTCCGATGGATATTCATTCTCAAATCATGGCAGCCATCAAGACAACAATTCAAGAGTTCAAAGTTGAAGTGAAACATATTTAAGAGATCAAAGTTGAAATGCAACATATTCAAGAGGAATGTATTCAAGAGTCCAAAATTTCAAGGCATATTATGGACGAATATAATCAAAAAATATATGTTTGGTATGATTTTGAGGCCGATTATGATGATTGGTATATAGACAGTTGTCATTTTTGGGATGATAACTATTTAACATACTTGTAACATTCAATGCCATGTTTCTTCAATATTTTAGATGCATAATTGCATTAACTAATGGAAATTTTATTAGGATGATGCAATACTTTAACTCCAAGATAATAGTGTAAGTAATCCCAAATTAGTCATTTTAAATACATATTATACTTCATTCTTAACCTATGGAATATAATCATCATTATTCCTAGTGATAATCAAGTCATCACCATACCGCACTAACATGACCTTGTTTTTACCCTCTAGATGTACATAGAAAGTATAATTAGATTGACCTCTTTGAAAACCCACTTTGTGAAGGTATTCATCCATATTTCCATACCAAGCTCTAGGAGATTTCTTTAAACAATGAAATTCTTTAGTCAATTTGTAAATTTTATGTTCTTGTTATTCAGGTTCAAAACTGTAGCACACCCTTTCGGCTACTAACCACTTTGTACATAACTCATACAGATGTTATACAATCCACATGCATTTAAACAAATAAACACATTTAAGTTCAGAGTAAAACATATTATCTACTACTATATTTAACAATCCATAGCATTTCATAATAATTCATATACACAATGGAAATCATGATAACATAACAACACAGTCCTGCAAAACATGATTAAGGCATAATCAGATACTTATCTTTTAACAGTGGTAGATTCCACCAACCAAGTGTAGGCCTTCCACGAACCTCCCAACCTTAGACCGCACTGCTCATCAGCTCAGCAATGGGTCACCCCCGAGCTGGGACTAAGCTCTACCCCAAGGAAAGGAAATCTAGGCTAGGCTGAGGTTATAGGGAAAACATCACATAAAATCTGAAAGGATTCTTCCCAGGATTCCATCTTACGCCCACTACTATCAGACTCTCATTCCCCACATGCATGTTCCACCCGGGAGTATACACCTTCACAAGCACAGTCCATCAGTGTTAACCTCCCTCTCTGGGTCTTGGCAACAGGATGGATCAGGAAGTCTTAGAGCCTGAAGCTGGTGTTGGACACTCTCTGGAAGAAACCTCTTCCAACAACATCCACCTCCCTCACCTAGAGAGAGATCACACACAGGCTCAATCACAACTTGCACTGGCCATCAAGCCACATACAGTCCAGCTCTGCGTGGTCACCATAGCCAACTGGAAATACAAACACGGCCTCTCAACAGGCTCAACAATGGCTCGAGGCCTCACAATGATGGTTCACAGGAATGCGTGATGAGTGACTCCTGCAGGGGTCAACACGGAATCCACGACTCAGAACAGAGGGTGAGACCGGCTCTCCAGAACAACACAGGCTTTCCCACTGGTTCAATAATGGTGGAATGGTTCAGGGTCTCGGCTTCGAAACAGATCATCCGCACATAGGTTCCATCAGTAGGACAGAGGATGTGAATGGACTATCACAGACAATACGGGATTCTCCACTCTCAGGAACGCACCAGGTATTCTTGTGGTGGTTGGGTCGGTCGCATTGTTCAGCGCTGTTGGACACACCTACCACACTTAGAGGGGGGGGGGGTGAATGAGTGTGGGGCTCTTTTTGCCAAAACTTCCCTCTTGCACAAAAACTCATCAATTAGCATTCAACATTTATTCATTACCCATTGTTGTCATTTATA
>ML795829.1:252305-267542 GCA_009831015.1 Picea engelmannii
TAGGATTGAAGTTTAGTTAGATAGGTTTACTTTTCCATATCTAATTGTTAGAACATTGATTTTCATATTGTGAATAATTTCTTGAATGAGAATTCAATATGAATCTTTGCTTTCAACAGTAAGGTATCAGTCATTGCTATTTGATTGTTTATGCTCTAAAGTTTAAAAAAAAAAAAGAATTAGTTAAGTTGTTGATAAATGTAAAAAAAAACTATGAATTCATCTCTTGAATAAGAGTTTAGTCTTTCTTGCATTTAAAGTATATAAACTAGTTTGAATACCCCAGACTAGTTTGAATGCTTTCTGTTTTGATTGAATGAAGAGAAGTCGTTGATATGTGATAAGGAATCTATGAATGTAACTTAAAATGGAGTTTTAGCATTTCTTATATATACAACACTTAGATTAATTAAGAGTTCTTTTATTTCATGGACTAACTTGTGAAACCTGGTGACGACATGATCTTCATAAAGGAGTTTAAGTTGAGCTTTTTGATTTTTCTTTCCATACTTAGTTAGTTTCACATTTAGTTTTAAAAACCCCCATTTCTTACTAACTCATATATGAATGAGGAATTTGAAGATGATAAACAGGTACTTCTTGGAGAGCAAGGATAATATCAAAGATTGGTTTCAAAATAACCTTGCACCAAATCCAAGAATGAAACATGTTACTCACATCCTTGCAAACAATCAGGTAAACATTTTAAATCTTGATGTGAGCATTTTCAAATTCTTAGTCCATAGATGGCTTCATTGGAAGCATTATTTTAATTAGAAAATAAAACATCTTTCAAAGTTAATGTAGAATAGATTAAAAATACAAAATAAATAAAATGAGATCTCGTAGAATTTTATTTTGTCGCAAATCTTGATTGTGTTTACGCTAACCTGCATAAATAAAAACAAAACCTGCATAAATAAAAACAAATCAAGAGATTAGTATGCTCTCTTCCTACACTTCGTGCGATCAGGAAGATCAGAAAATCAATCGATTTATTTCAAATAAAAATACTCTCGCTGGAAAATTGATCTGTGCATTTTATAGATTATAAGAAATTTGCAATTATTTGTTGGCCAAAAGTTAACATTATTTGACATGCTACTTGATCTTTATCCAGGAAAATTGGTGAGTTAACCTTAACACCCTTGCTAGCTAGATGATAACCGATCATTGAATTAAAACCCCTCAAGCATCTTGTATTGGTTCAGTTTAAGGTTTTGTGTAGCCTACATCATTATCCTATATAAGTTCAGAGGAGAATACAAATCATGAAGGACAACTTCTACGTAAAGAAAAATAATTAAGATCAATATTTTCAAAAAGTGGTCTATCATTGGCACTTGAAATACCACTACTACATTTTTCCTTTACTAGAAATCCAAAATAAGTGGGAATGTATCTCGGCCAAAGCTGGACTCAGGTATTTATTGAATATTTATTTAAAATCCATGTACACCTAAAGAGTATGCTACTTTTGAAAAATACTCCATAAAAAATGTCATTCATCCACGGTGCACCTCTAGTTGTCCATAAAAATGATATCAGCACTTAGTGATCAGAATGGTGTTTCTTCCTTTCAAAAATCCCATCAGGACCCCATGGAAATTCCTTGTTTCGAATATGCATGTATGGATAAGCCAGGGACTCTTCAAAATGCTCGTGTTCACCAGATAAAGAATATGTGGCAAGGGAAGTGCATGCAATTATTCCTGCAATGGTAATCTTTTTCCACTTTTCCATTTCATAGGCATCGTCATGCCCCGCTAAAGAAAAAGAATGCTTAGAGGAGGAAGAACTGACATTAGCAGAAGGTGCGAGCCTTGTCCTAAGAATAGACAGAAACAATTGAGATCTCATGGCCTGCTCCATTGCAAACCCTTTGTTCCTTCTTTGACACAGACGCTATTAAACTTCAAACGGTTCTGAGAGATTAGATGAGATGAACCCAGTAGTGGGGCTTTCTCGCACGATGCTCATAGATCCCACGGGCATGATATCCACATCCCTGAAGTTCCTTATTTTTCTTAATGAACAAAGAGCACGGGAGGATTCAAATTGAGGCTTGACGTGTTGAAGGAGTTTTCTAAGAAGCCGGTGATCTCAGGAGGCCATGGATTCCCTAAATGTTATTCTTGTTAAATGTCATTTATTTGGAAATTATGAGATTCGATTTTGTGCTAATATGCAATCCAGTTCTGAGATTACGTGCAGATTTTGAGCGATTACATGCATATTTTCTGAAGAAACCCCTCTTCATTGCCGCTCATGCCATTTGCCAAACTGAAATTTGCCAAACTGAGTCAAATCTGGTCGTGATTGAGCACGAATCAGGAGCAATTCAAAGAGAGCAAACGAAAATTGCGGTAAGACTGCCAGTCTACAGCAACGTGGAGGGTTTTCAAGTGTTGTCTGGGGCAGAAAATTGATTTGAAAGGCACACATTATCAGGTATGTTTTGCACAGGAAATTTTACCATTTCCTTCAATAGAATCAGGCAAACTCAAGAGAAATTACAAGAATTTAGGTAGCAGGGTGACAAGTTTTCATAATCGTCAGCAAGAAAACATTTCTTCATTTACACAGAATTTGTATTTGTCTCAAAATTGGATATACAGAGGATGTGTGTTATCAAATTTTTGAATATTGAAGGGTTAAATCAAAACAGAGTGGGTATATTTAATTTTTTTTTTTTTTACAAAGAGGCACATTCTTTTGATTGAAAAAAACAGAGTATATAATGGATGAAGTAGTTTTCCTTGAAAACAATGATAAATGGCAACAGTAGCATGTTTTCATTGGGAAGGAATGACTATTCTCTTGAATAGGAAGAATGTATATATGAAGTTGATGAAAACAATGGACATTTTCTTATTTGTAAGCTGTAAATTTAATTGTCAAAAATGATGAATTTTAGAGAGGCAGATTCTTGATTTTCTTGACAGCAAGGATAATTGTCTTTACTTTATGTTTTTCCTATCCTTTTAAGCAAATTCAAAAGAGAAGGATTAAACATAGGGATCAAACTTGGATGCTAAAACAGGGTATAGAGATTGAAGCCTAAATTGATAAAAATGACCTCAAGACTTGAACCAACAACCTTTGATGCCTCTATTTAACATCTAGACTGTATTCAGATGCTTGAAGCTAAAAATTGGACAACTTTTCTCCAAAAGTTTGAAGGACATAATATAGAAGTTGCATGTCAGTTTGCTTTGAAATTTAAGAAAAACAAAGTCAAAATTGGGGGGATGGAATTTGATATAAATGAGGATGTTATAGGATTGCCCAACATTGGAGAAAAATATTTCAAAATAAAACATTTTCAGGAGAAATCTTGGGTACCATTTGTTATGAGGTCTAGGGTATCATCTATCAACTGAAAAAAAAAAATGGAACCCAAAGAAGTTGGCTTGTGCATCCATGGGATGAGTTGGTCTATATCATCCAAAATTTTGTAACTTGTGAAATTAGGTATAGCATCATTTACCTTTGTCACATCAAATTACTACAACATTTGAGGGGAGATTGCATGATAAATATTCCTCATTATTCTTCTCAAGAGTTTAATTAAAATATCAAAAGCAGGTAGAAGATGTATAGAAGGGGATTTGCCATTGTGGTATCCTTAAAATCATTTTGACCCCTGAATTGATGAAAAAGGGAATGACTTGGCAGTAGTTTCTAATTGGGAAAGGATTTTAAAGCAATGTTGTCCAGGAAAATGAAGCTTGGAAATATCACAGAGATTACGACACAACAAATCTATAATACCAAGCTTCTTGCCATGCACATGTGTTATCTGACAAAAACAGGGAGTAAATTTACTTTTCATAGTTATTTCTTAAGAATGGATTGATATTGATATCATGAATTGAGTTAATTTCAACACTTTGATTTTTCTTAATCTGTTTTATTTGGTACAAAATTTTTGCGTAAGAATCATGAAGGAAATGGCCATTTCTTCTTGAACACACTTATGTTTTCTTTCTGCCAAGTTTTTTTGTAGGTTATAGGATAATCAAGTGATCAGTAAGGAGATTACATTGTGATGACAATTGGTCTTCCAAAGACAAATTTCATGAGAAACTCTAAAGAACCCGTCCATGATTATAACCAAAATTTTCAAAAAATTACAAGTTCTTGCAAATTCCTGTAATAGCTTAATGGTTTGACATGTTGCATGACAGGTTAGCAAAATTCAAAGAGCTGGGATTTGTTCCTAAATATACAAGGATGGTGAAATACCTATCCACCCTTGAATTCCACGTCTACAAGTAGCTGGTCAATGCTGGTCAAACTCAGCTATTTTCACAAAAAGTCCAAAATTAAAGAGCAGATTTGCTATATTTGAGAAATTGGGGCCATAATTCATTTATTTTCCAGCGAGAGTCATTATCCATTTTCCATTACCACATACACTTCACTACATTTTTCTTCAATCCTAACCCACCAATAAAACCAACCAAGGTCATCTACAAGTTGTTTGGTCCACTTTACGCATTCATTGTCAGTTTCCTTTTTCCTACACTTGCAAATAAAACCTTGCTTCCATACACCATTGAGTCCATAGTCCTTGAGATATTTTTCTAAAAACACCCTGAAGCTTGCATGCCTTAAGGGCAAGCTATCATGCCAATAAACAAAGGGAATACATCAATGTCCCTTGTTCATCGGATCTTTTAAGTATTTGACAACAACAAATTCATTCATACTTAGCAAGATGTGTTCGGGGCATCTTGACTCTCATCCTCATTAAATATGGGAGCTCTCGTGTTGATTAGTGGCATCCATCAATGGCCACTAAGTAAACAATTTCTTGTTATGTTCGACACCGAAACATTTATTCACATGACAAGAATTATGCCAATGAGCATTGAAGACTTGAAGACCAATCATTTTGTAGCAGAGGATGCAGAATTAATTTTCAAATGACTTGAGGACAAGTCAATAAATAAGGCTAGGGGGGGAAAGTGTAAATTCTGAATTTTGTATACCTTCCAAGCTTTAAACATTTTCAGTCGCATCCAGCAACAGATTTAGCAGCAACAGCAGATTCCGAACATTCAGCAGAGGATCCAACAACAGATTTAGTAGCGGCAGAATATCCAGCAACAGATTTAGTAGCAACAGCAGATTCCGAACATTTATCAAAAGATCCAGCAACAGATTTAGCAGCAGTAGCATATTTCGAACATTCAGTAGAAGATCCAGCAACGGATTTAGCAGCAGATGCAACAACAATAAAATATTCACTTTTTTGACCTCATCCACCATTTTCACAACCAAGTAAAGAAGATTATGAACATAATTTTGTAGCCACACGTGCACAACTCTCATCCATTTTTGAAAGGGTAAGTTAAGGTATGATATTTTCTAACTTTTAACCATTTAATTCCTTGAAAAGTTAGAATGATAATTTTTGGAAAACTTCACTTCTTTCGTCATTTTGTCAAATTGCCAAAACCATCAGTTGAGGGGGGGAATACATTCACATTCATATGTTACCACATTCATAAAACATTCATATCACATTCAAAGCCCACATACTTTCAAGATATATTTACTATTACATCATCATGAGCATATAAATGACTTTTCGAAAAAAAAAAAAGTACTTAAAAGATAATTGGATGCCAACACAATCATGGTTGTCACACAAGAACCAACCATGATGCATTCCAAAAAAAATACTCTGCAATAAAAATCACATTATCAATATGCAAAGATCATACATTAAAGTTAAATGCAACAAACAAAATATGGTTGAAACACAAGAACCAACCAAGTTGCAGTTAATCAAAAACACTTTGCAAAAGTTAAGTAAATGATATCATGCAGAGTTTAAGCCAAAGCTCAAGTATCAAAAAGTAATGTAATAGATTGCATGAGGACATGCAATATCTTCAGTTTGGGGGTATGTTGGGCCTCAAAATAGTCCCTATTCTCACTCCATTATTCACCAATACCTTCACATTACTTCCATATTACCTTCATGTCACCTTCATTCCACCTCCACATCATTACATTTATCTCATAAATGGGTTATAACTATGTTTTTCCAAAGTTTATTAATTCTTAACATTTTTAGGTTGATTTGTGGTTAAACTTTAGAAAATAATATACTTATACTTATACCTAACAATTAGAATGAGTTTGGTGACATGTGTAGGTGATTTGGAAGCTTCCAAGACACTCTTATGTGGCCTCCAATACTCAAATTCGAATTCCCTTCAAGATATGGAAGGAGATTTGGATAAAGGTCAAAGAGGATATGTGTCTCATCATTTTCCATTCGGTTGTAACTATATGAGATTTTTATGGATCTAGGGAGAGAATAGTGGATCTCCATTAATGGGGTAGCTTCTTATGTTCTTTTATAAATAGGAGAGCCTTCTCCTTTCAAAGGGATATAGAGATGGAGATATAGGTGTGAAGTTAGGGAAAAGCTCATGTTTTGAATTGATAGGTTGATTCTTGAGGTTAGTAGGGAGGAGATTTTATATTGGAATGAATATGTAATCATATTCTTTTGAATACAAGACATGCTTCCATTTTTATCTCTATCTTGTGTTAAGATTATGGTGTACTTACTGAAGGATGGAAGGGTCCCCATGCATTGATGCCAGTACACCTATGTGTTGTATATAGTAGGTAAAATTTGTCATTTGTATATTCATGTTATTTTTATGTTCTTTGCTTTAGTAGTTTAAAATAGACAACTTCAAATCCTCACACATATTGTGTTGTGCCTCTAAGCTTACGAGCTCCTGGTTGACATTAAATTGTTGAGAAATTTATACGACATAGATTGCACTCAATACTTGGTATATGATATTTGGTTGTTTGGTACTTTTTTTAGGAACTTCATTGATGATATCTTATGGTATACGGTGTATGGCATGATTGAGTGATATGGTATATGGTTGAGATACGTTGTTGGTACATGGTATGGTACATGTGTTGATGTACATGGTTGATTGTTCAGGTACATGGTACAGATGTTGGTGCATGGTTGATGCACTTGTTGTTTTAAAATTTTTGGCACATGGTTGATTTACTTGTTGTGGTATAGGTTGTGTTACACAGTTGATTCTTGGTATAGTACAAGTTGACAGTTTGATACATGGTTAAGACACATATCTTGTGATGGTATGTTGGTGATATTGCTACATGATTGGTAGAGGCATGTGTTGGTGATGTTGGAAATATAGTTGAGAGGTATCCTTGGTATATGATACATGTGAGAGTATCTGGTTGAGCATCGATGACATTGACAGGTTGGACATGTTGATCAATGACAGTTTGATGTGATAGGTTGACAGTAATAGGTTGATGTGATAGGTTGACAGGTTAGAAGTTGATGTGATAGAGACAGTGACAATGATAGGGGCAATGACAATGACAGTGGTAGTGATAGTTGGTCTACATTTATATTTCAAGGTGGAAATATGGGGCAAGGAGAGGGGGTTGTAGCCTCCTTCCAGTTGGTGACGAAGAACTCAAGGAGTTGGAGCTTCCTTCAAGTTGGAGCCTAAGAATCAGGGGGTTGTAGACTCCTTTTGGTTGGATCCATAGAATTCAGGGAGTTGTAGCTTCCTTTAGGTTGAATCCTATAAATAAGGAGTCGTAGCCTCCTTCCAGTTGCAGCTAGAGAATTGGGAATATGATGCTTCCAGTGAATGTATTCTTTGATATATATGAAATCATTCCATGGTTTTCTCCCGTTTGGGTTTCCACATAAATTCTAGTGTACTGTGTACTTGATGTGATGATGCTTATGTTTATATTATCATGATGCATTGATGATATACTATTGATCAATTTGACGTTTATATATTGTGGTTAAAAGTGGTAAAAGAGCTCATACTGATTCACTCCCCCCCTCGCAGTATTCCAACAATTGGTATCAAAGAAGGTTCCTTCAAGAAAGAGTTTAACCACTGGAAGATAGATCTTGGAGAGAAATGGTATGTATAAAAATGGAATACCATAGTTTGATGGACAAAACTATGCATTATGGAGCAGAAGGGTGAAAACATATTTACAAGCACATGGATTTGATGTTTGGCAATCAATAGTAGAGAGATACAAAGATCCTGCCACTCCTCCAACGGATAACGATGGAAAGAAACTTAGTCAAAAAAAATTGAGGGATAAAAATTCTATCATAAATGGTCTGGTTGATTCAATATATGTCAAAGTTATGCATTGTGATTCTGCAAAGGAAATTTTGGACAAACTTTAAATTGTTTATGAAGGAGATGAAAAATTCAAGGCAATAAAGCTTCATATTTACAGAGGTCAATTTGAACAACTGAAAATGAAGGAAGATGAAGACATTGTATCTTACTTCTTATGAGTTGATGAAACAATGAATGCGATTAAACGATTGGGAGAAGAAGTTGATGAAACTATAATTTTTCAGAAGGTATTGATATCTCTTCCAAGGAGATTTGATCCTAAGATTTCAGCACTAGAAGAAAGAGTAGATCTAAGTACGATAAACATGGATGAGCTACATGGAATATTTTCAACTTATGAAATAAGAACAAATTAGGAAAATCCATCCAAGATAGAAGCAATATTCAAAGAATCCAAGAAGACAAAGAAGAATAAAAAGTATGAGTCAAAGTAAAATTGTAGCTACAGAGATGATTCAAACAAGGATGAATAAATAACCAACTTTGTAAGGAAGTTAAAGAAAGGAACTTTCAAGTACAAAGGTATGCTTCCCTTAAAATGTTTTAATTGTGGTAAAATTGGTCATTTTGCAATTAAGTTTTGTTATGATAAGAAGTCAGATAGTGATGAAGAATATGATCCCAAGAAAGAAAAGAAATATCAAAATGGAAACAAAAGGAAATTATTCAAGAAAAATCTCTACTCAAGAGAAGACAATTCTTCATCTGATGAAGATGATGTAAGCGATAGTGACTTAGAGAGAGTACTCTTTGGGCTACGAAAAATAGGAAAAGAATTATTGAAAGTGAAGAAGAGGATGAAGTGGATCTTGAGGAAGAATTAATCAATGTTTTAACTAAGCTAAATAAAGAAAGGAATAAAAGCAAATTATTCAAACAATAAAACATCTTCTTGAAAACTGAACTTGAAGAAGATAAGAGAAAGGAAGAAGTTATGAAGATCCAGATGATAAAGAAAGAAAAAGAGTGTGAGAAGATTGAAAAGGAAATCATGACATTGAGAGTTGAATTCAACAAGCTCAACAAGAACTTGAAGAGTTCTCAAGTGTTAGAAAAAATTCTCGACATTCAAAGGCCATAAAATGACAAATATCGACTAGGATACAAGAATGTTCATTTTGAGGAAGGTTCAAGCTCCATGACGAAAAAAACATAACAAAAGAGTTATGTTGAAGTTCTCAAAGGAAGGAATCATGGCCAACAAGAATAATAAAGGAATGAATACCTAAGACCTTATACATTCAGGAAGCAAAGAAACTTCAATCATGATCAACCAAGATAGGAATCCAAAAGCACTACACCACAAAGAAGATCATTTACTCCCAGATATGTAAATTTATTTTATGGTCATTTTTTAAATTGTACTAACTTCTTAGATAATGTTGTAGATTACAAGGCTTATGAAAGAAATGTTCAAGCAATAAATTCTTATGTGGCTTCACATAATATTGAATTTTAAAAATGGCACAACTATGGATACATAGCTCGAAATTGTAGAAGCGTGATAGAGCCTCCCATGAAGGAAAACACTGATTTCAGATACATGAAATTTTGGAGAAGAAATTAAAAACAAGAGTAGGTGAATGAAGACCAGGTCCCATAGATTTTACTCACAATTTTCATAGCAAGGAAAGATCATAATGCATTCTCATGCTAAGAGGAAGAGGATGAAGTCATAATTCAAAAATAAAATGTCAGGATTCAAGAAGAGGATGAAAAGGAAGATGATGAATCCATAGATGAAGAGGAATATTTCTCCACATCAGAGCGGGTATTTTTCTGAGCCATTTATCTTGGAGACTCCCAGTAAATATGAATATTGAACAGGGGGAGTCGGTGCAGTGGCTACATCAGAGAACCATCCTTTGACCAATTTGAAGTGTTTGCAAAGACATATTCAAAGCGATGATCTGGCAAAAATATAGGGTGATATATGGGTCAACATTGTGGACAGTTGAGTAACAAAGTTATGAACAATTAGCGGCATATGGATAGATATGGATACTTAGTAGGTACAAATAACATGGGTCAGAGAATATACATAGCAATAGATCTACAAATGGAATCAATGGAATCAGTTGGAATCAGTTGGTCACAGAAAGGCAAGTAGTACAAGGAACAAAAAAATAGGGAAGGATAAATACTCAACAAAATCTAAATCATCAGAAGAAAATCATTGAACAGTATGGTCAATTGAAAATGACAAGTGAATGATCAAATCAAGTACTGCATTTTTTTTATATATGTCAGAGAGTTACAAGAGGAAGAACCAATGGAAAATTATCAAGCATTGGAAGATAAGAAAGGAAAAAACTACAAGTAGCTCTACATTGATCTACATGACATCTTACAGAGAAGTCAATGGAAGAAAAATAATCAATAAAGAAATATTAATAACATATAGACAGGAGGATTTGTCATTTTTCCCATGATGTCAAAGGGATATAAAGAGAATGATCAAAAGAGTAAAATTCAAGCACATGAATTCAGAGAAGGTATCCTTTCAGGGGAAGTCACAAGAGGAGAGGAACATGAGGAGAGAAACATGTAAAGAGAAAGAACAAAGGCACGGAGAGAGAGAGAGAGAGAGAGAGAGAGAGAGAGAGAGAGAGAGAGAGAGAGCATATGCATGAAGACAGGGGGAACAACCCCAAGGAGAGATACCCTTTTCCATTGATTTCAGAGGGGGAGAGTGAGAAGCATTGATGAGGAACAATAGTCACAGGGGGAGCATGAGTGTTGGAGCATCAGTGTTGCCATCAATTCCAAAGGGGGATATTGTTGGAAAGTTGATTTGGACAGTTGGTTGTCATTGATATCAACCCTTAGAGATTGATGTCAACCCTTGGAGAAGTCTATAAGCCCTAGATATGTGGTCAAGATTGTTGGTGGGTTAGTTTTCATTGATGGATTGGTCGATGCCAACATATGTGTTGGGTGCATTTGATGAAATCTACATGATTCCATATAGGTTTGGTTATGGAACCTGAAGTTGATCAAGGAATAATGACATGAATGACATTGTAAATGCACAGATTACCTTCATAGATGGATAGTACTCGTCATTCCATTTCCGATGATAGGTGGAATGCCACGTAGTTCCTCACGGTTGAGGAGTTATGAGGTCATGAAGTTGGAAGCCCCAAACATGGGTTAATAAGCCCCTAATTGGTTGTAAGTCATTAATGAAATGATAAAGTGGTTGTAACAAGAAAGTTCAAAAATCCCTAAAGTTAAGGAAAGAGGTTACCTAGAAAATGTATATATACACCTCAAGAAGTCACTCATAAGTACATTCACACACATTCTATTGACTATATTCTATGTGAGTAAGTGATTCTTATCTGAGGTAACCGAGGAGATCTAAGGAAAATTTCAGAGTGAAAATGAAGTAAATAAGGGTGAAATTCCAAGGGAGGATGAAGTCTTGTGATGATGTGTTCTAAGGTATGTTATTTAAAGGACAACTTACCATTTTCACTATAATTTGTTTTCTAGAATGAAAAAGATAGTGAAAATTGGAGGGTGTGAAGACATGTCAAGGTACCTGTGGTGAAAATTTTAGCTTCTGGTTCATTGCAGTTTCGAACATACAATATGTAGAAAATAAGGTTTTTGGCTAATCCGGAAACTAGTCTCAAACACGTGATTCATGTAAAATAGTCATAGCTTCTTCATAGAGGATCCAAATTCAGTGAGACCAAATAAATTGGATATAGTACAATATTTAGCATGTTGTGTATGATTTTCATATCTAGATATCAAATATCCATGTGTGGCATGCTCTACAAGTTCTCTCTCTAGAATAAGACAGAATTGAACAAGGTCTATTATTTTTTATATAACGTTTTTTATGGGATGTTCCAAGCAGTGAAACTTACAGTAATTGTAGAGAAGATATTGAATAATATTGGGTACACGTTTCATACATTTAATCATTATAGGTATGGAGTTATGCTTGTTGAAAGTTACAGTTTGTGACTAATCCAAAAACTAGTCCCGTGAGACTAAGGTAAAGTTTGATGAAGATGATATTCTCTTATTGCTGAAGTTGAGGAAGGTTTGTAGGTATGTGATCACATACACCAAATCTGTTAGAGAGTTACAAGTATGTTTATATGAATTTTTTTAGGGTTAAATGTTGATTATGTCATGGTTCTTTCTTGAGGCAAGTCTTTTGTATATTGTCGAGGCATTGACACATGCTTGAGGCACATTGTAGGTGCATGGTTGAGGCATATACTTGGTATATGATCTTGGTTGTTTGGTAATTTTTTGAGGGACTTCATTGATGATATCTTATGGTATATGGTGTATGGAATGATCGAGTGATATGGTATATGGTTTAGATACATTGTTGGTACATGGTATGGTACATGTGTTGATGTACATGGTTGATGGTTCAGGTACATGCTACAGACGTTGGTGCATGGTTGATGCACTTATTGTTGTACAGGTATTGGTTCATGGTTGATTCACTTGTTTTGGTACAGGTTTTGGTACATGGTTGATGCTTGGTATAGTACTTGTTGATGGTTTGGTACATGCTTTGGTACATGGTTGAGACACATATTTTCATGCTATATTGGTGATCTTGGTACATGCTTGGTAGACGCATGTGTTGGTGATGAAGGACATATAGTTTAGAGGTGTACTAGGTATATGATCCATGTGAGAGGATATGGTTGAGAATCAATGACATTGAAAGGTTGGACATGTTTATCATGTTTATTAGTGACAGGTTGATGTGACAGGTTGATGCGACAGGTTGATGTAACAGGTTGATGCGACAGGTTGGATACAGTGACAAGTTGACAAGTTACAGGTTGATGTGATAGAGACAGTGAAAATTACAGTGGTAGTAATAGTGACAGTGGTAGTGACATTTGGTCTACATTTATATTTCAAGGAGGCAGGATAGTGAAAGGAAAGGGAGTTGTAGCCTCCTTCTGGTTGGTTCCAGAGAACTCAAGGAGTTGGAGCTTCCTTCAAGTTGGAGCCTAAGAATCAGGGGGTTGTAGCCTCCTTCTATTTGGAGCCATAAAATTTAGGTAGTTGTAGCTTCCTTCAGGTTGGAGCCTGTAAATAGGGGGTCGTAGCATCCTTCTAGTTGCAGCTAGTGTAAGGTACCAGATCTATTATAATAGCTGAAAAACATAAATATTGTAGAGAATAACAACAAGACAACACAATAGATGAAACCACAACACCAAAATAATACCTTTATTGATAGGAAACGATGTCCACTTTCCTCTTCGAGGGGGAAAACTCTAGTAGAGTAGAGCTCTATTACAATAATTCTCAATACAATACTTGTCATGTTCTCGATTCCTATTTATACTAAATCTATCTATCAAAAGAAAAATCTAGAGGAAGATCTTCTAGAAGCAGAAGCTTCTATTAGATCTTCTTGCATTTGACTTATTCTTCATTATTGCTAGGAATTATTAATATTGGCCTTTATTACATGGAATATATATCATTCTACCTACGTGAGAGGTTAGGTCCCTAACATGCTATCTCCCTTAAAAAAAAACCTTTTCCTCAAGGCTTGAGATGAGGAAATTGTTATAGAATGGTAGTTGGCTCCCAGGTGGCATCGACTAGAGTTGTATCTTTCCACTGTAATAACAATTCCTTGATTGTGCGTTGACCAAAACAATGCTCATGATGGTCCAAGACTGCTTATGGCTGCAACCAAATGGAGCCTTCTTCATCCAACTTGGGAAGATTGGTTTGAGTTTGGAACTTAGTTCCAATCACCTTCTTTAAGCATGAGATATGAAAAACAAGATGGAGCTTAGAATGATTGGGCAAAGCTAACTAATAGGCCACGTGTCCCACTTACTTGAGAACTGTATAAGGACCATAAAATTTGGGCGTCAGTTTCTGACAATGGTAAGCCTTGAGTGAAGTCTGCTTATAAGGTTGCAGTCAAAGAAACACCTGGTCCCCTTCAGCAAATTGATGTTCTAAGCGAACTTGATCTGCTTGTTTCTTCATTCGATTCTGAGCCATAACCAAATTATCTTTGAGGTTATGGAGAATAACCTCTTGAACTGTAAGAGTTTGGTCAACCTCCTGGACCTTTGAGAGGTTGGGAATGTATGATAGAAATGAAACTGGCTTTTGTCCATATCCTGCTTCAAAGGGAGTCATGCGAGTGATTGTATGGTAAGAAGTGTTGTACCACCATTCAATTAGGGGTAACCATTGATCCCACTGATTTTTCCGTTCAGATGAAAAACACCTAAAAATTTTCCAAACACTTGTTGAAAACTTCAGTTTGACAATCATTCTGGGGATGATAGATGGTGCTGAGATGAAATTGTGTGCCTTGTAACCTAGGTCCCGAACATTTCTTGCCAAAATGTGCTGGTGAAATTGGGATCTCTATCATAAACAATAGAATGAGGCATGCCATGAAGATTGAAGATCTTATCCATGAAATGTTGAGCCACATCGGAGGTGGTGAATGGGTGTTAAAGATAACATAAATGAGAATACTTGGAAAGATGATCAACTTCCACCATGATGACTGACTTATTTCCCGATTTAGGTAAGCTAACAATGAAATCCATAGAGATATCCCTCCAAATAGCGGGTGGGATCGGAAGTAGTTGTAGTGTGCCCGAGATTTGACTTTTTCTCCCTTGTTGTGTTGACATACATCACATTCTACCACAAAAGTGTGAATTTCCTGTTTCATACCATCCTAGAAAAAATAACGTTTGACCTTGTCATAGGTTTTGGTAAACCCTCAGTGCCCAGTTGTGGGTGTAACATGAAGCTCATAAAGAACCGTGGATTTAATTTATGACTTATTAATTAAATACCAATGCTATTTGTAGCAAATATCATCATTGTGCCAAAAGTACCCTAGGGAAACTGGAGAATTCGCTTACAATTGTTGTATTAGACTCAAAATTTTGGGATCTTGCAACAATTCTTGGTGAACAACTTGGAGCCAATCTAGTACAATGTAGGAGAGGCAAAAAAGGGACCCTTCATCTTCATATTTTCTTGAAAGAGC
>ML795829.1:275202-292003 GCA_009831015.1 Picea engelmannii
TGAGTTGGTGCTCATATGTATGATAATGTAAAGAATGTAACTATTACCTATCATATAAAGAAAAGAGGTTTTTACCCTGTATGGGTTTCCTCAGGAAATATCTGTCTCTGTGTTTCTCATATATGTGACTGATGCTGAATGAGAAATTGTTTATTTCCCTGCATTATTGTGATCATCATTTAGTATTTCAGCAAAGAGTTTAAAAGAAGCATAAATTGTTTAAGCTCGGTAACAACTGATTCACCCCCCCCCCTCTCAGTTGTCCAACAAAGGTAACCGGAAGTGTAAGGTGATCTTTAGTTTAAACTACATGCCTTGAGATTCTTCTACAGTCCAATTTATAATGGGTCTCCATTTTTATTTTAATTCATTTTGTACATCCTTGATTAGTTCATTTACAATGTATTCGTATTGAAAAGGTCTTTAGGAGTTAAATTACAATGCTATGCAATTGTTCTATGATCCAATTTACAATATGATCTCCTTGATCCTTGTGTTAATCCTCGTTTATTATTATTGCATTGTTTTGTAATGAAACCATTTAGTTTAAATTACTATGATGGTCTATTATAAAAGAAAATACATGGTCATTATGGTCAGGTTTTTGGTAGTTCCACTGTTGGAAGCACAAACACAAGATACAGTCCACATTTTTTAATTACCATGACATTGTGTTGGAGAAGGCTTCGATATGCTAGCGCTATGGTGATGTCATTATAATTTATTGGAAATTAGTTAGTGAATTTGCAAATCCTTATATTATAAATGTAATGATGCTAGCGCTATGGTGATGTCATTATAATTTTATTTGGAATTTAGTTAGTAAATTTGCAAGGTCTTTATATTGTAAATGTAATGATGCTAGCGCTATGGTGTTGTCATTGTAATTTTATTATGAAATTAGTTAGCGAAATTGCAAGGTCTTTATATTATAAATGTAATGACGCTAGCGCTATGGTGATGTCATTGTAGTTTTAATATGGAAATAGTTAGTTAATTTGCAAGTCCTTATAGTGCAATGTAATAATGCTAGCCTTGATGGCGATGTCATTGTAGTTGATTGTAATGGTAATTTATCAGTGAAACATGAAAATTTAATATCCTCTCTTATGGAAAAATTCTATATAGCCTTGACATCATAGGAATGTAAGGACATTGATAATTGTTTACCATATTGTTGTAGAATAAATGTAATGGTAAGGTTGATCATTATAAGGACGGGTTGGTAACTTGACAATTTTGGAAATTGAATGGAGAAATTGGTCTGTATTTAATGCCAAGTGAGTCATAGATAATGCCTTGTCTTAATAAGGGGTGGTCATTGTCTGAGTCCTATTGACTTGCACTTTTCGTGGAGTTTGTGGTTGTTCTTTGATTTTGTAGTACTGGTTGTCTTGCATTGCGTGGACTGTTTGTGTCGGGCGGGATGTAGACACCTCCATGTAGCCTTAGTATGTAAGTCTGTGTGTGTGATTATTTCTGTGTAAAGAATCTAGTGCTGTATCAAGAGTCTCGGGCCCTTTAAAGGCAGGGTTTCCACTCTTGCGACACACCTGACGGAGATTACTAGTTTCTGCCTGAGAAGTCGGCCAGGAGCCTATCTGACCTTCTCTCTCTCCAAAGCAGAGAACTAAGATTAAACACCCTACTTTCCTGTGCAGAAATAGTAACCTCTACTACTATGGATTCTTCCTTCTGTGTTCGTACAGTGCATGACCCAGTATGTCGTTAAATGTTTGCAGTTGCTTGTTGTGCGCCTTACGTCTATAGTCATTTATTGCTTGCAGTTATTGTCGTGAGCCTTAAGTCTTCTTGTTGTGACCCTCGCGGTGGTGTCTTGTTGGTTGTCGGGTGGCAACGTAGAGTCAAGTGTGTCTGTTCCTTTTTACACGTGCGCACACACCTTAAACAGAGAAAAAAAAAAAATTCCGCACCTGTTAAAGAGTTTCTGACGTATCGAGGAGGTTCGTTACATATGGTATCAAAGCCAGTTCGACCCGCGACTTTGGATTCGCTACGACTTCCGTGACATGATTTGATTGAGTATACTATTGCTGATTGAGTTGATTGTGTGCATGCAGGTAATCATGGTTAGAGGACGCCGCGGAGGCAAACAACGGGGTGCTAGGGGAGGAGGCATGACGTCTCCAGTAGCATCCACGCCTGAGGGGTCTAACCCCCAGGGAGGCGAGCAGGTTCTCGAACAGGAGTAGATCACAGTTGGCGATGTCGTGGGGATGATGAGATCTTTTTAGTGCATGTTCGAGGTGCTGATCAGCCGATTGGATAGAGACGAGGCCAGGGCACTGGCACCCGTTGAGGTTCCACCGTGCACACCAGCCGTTACTGGTAGCATTCACCGTGAACTCGAGAAGGTCAAATTTCCCGAGTTCTTTGGTGCCCCGGACGGCGCAGCCGCCGAGGCATGGTTGGAGAATATGGTGATGTGCTTCGCACTTCGCGATTATACCTCCAACATGAAGGTCCACATGGCGGTCTTTCAACTGAAGGGGAGTTCTCTTCTATGGTGGAAGACTCTCCTGCCGCAGCTGAACATGGCCATTGAAGACGTGTCATGGGAATTGTTTGAGGAATGGTTCCGAGAAAGGTACCTTTCAGAGGAATTCATTGAGTGTCAGCTCAATGAGTTCAATGCATTACGATAGGGAGGTCGTACAGTGCCCGAGTATGAGGCATGTTTTATGGAGATGCTCCGGTATGCTCCGCACCTTAACACGGAGAAGCTCAAAGTCAACAGGTTCGTGTTTGGCCTTAACGACAGCCTGCGTGCAAAGGTTAGGATATTGATGCCTCAAAACTTGCACGACGCTGTCCAAAAGGCTCTCATAGCAGAGGAGGAGCTTATCAATGGGGGTCAGACTAGGACTCTAGCGAGACCAACAGGGCAGGGTTCATCTGGTACACCGCAGCATCAGACACCAGCGAGACATACGCAGGGATATCATGGCCTCCAAAGAGGATCCACTTTCGCTACACCCCGACAACCGCCGCCTCAGCAGCGGGCACCTTATCGAGGACCACAGCACCAGTAGTAGCGTCGCCTGTAGCAACAACGGTTTAGGCCTGTTCAGCAGAATAGACTAGGGTTTCAGGTCGGTGGCTAATCATCTTCTACTTCGGGTACCAGGACTACTGGGACGAAGAAGGGGTGTTGGACATGTGGAGAGCCACACTACCAGCGCGACTGTCCTGTGGAGAGGACCAGGGCATCCAGATCAGCCGGACCCACTACCATGGGAGATATGGGCAAGGCCCATCGGATTCATGCAGCGGATAATAACTGCTAGGCAGAGCACCAGTCGACTGTGCTCGAGACGACAGGTACTGTCGCTGACCAGACCCTTAGTATTTTTATAGACCCAGGTGCTACTTAGAGTTTCATTTATGGTGCATCGCTAAAAAGGATTAAGGTAAAGGCAGTAGAACAAGATGAGTTTAGCTTCGTGGAGATGGCTTCAGGTGCCAAACAGAAGGTTGGAGGAAAGGTTACGGGCTGTGCCCTTAACCTGGGAGAGTTTGTCATGAGAGTCAACTTGTATGTCACGATCTTAGGATCTTATGATGTTGTGATCGGTATGGATTGGTTGGAATCGCATGAGGCAATACTCAACTGTAAGATGAAACAGTTGAGCTTGGTTGATGACGAAGGATAGAGATGTGTGATTGTAGGATGGAACCAGGGAGTTTCCCTGCGGTTCGTCTCTTCCTTACGGTTACGGAAGAGTATGCGCAAGGGGTGCAAACTTTATGCGATCCTCGTGCTAAACGATAAGGGAGTAGCGGAAGGTCTAGAACACCTTCCGGTGGTGAAGTTGTTTGCAGACGTATTTCCAGAGCAATTGCCTGGGATGCCACCGGAAAGGGAACTGGAGTTTACCATAGACCTGAAACCAGGGACCGAACCGATAACAAGAACGCCTTATCGAATGTCGACCCCGGAGTTGCAAGAGTTGAAAATGCAACTGAAGGAGTTGTTGGACCTGGGACTGATACGCCCTAGTGTGTCACCGTGGGGTGCACCAATTATTTTCATATGAAAGAAGGACAGATCATGGAGGCTTTGCATTGACTACCATCAACTGAACAAGGCTACGATCAAGAATCAGTATCCCTTACCAAGAATTGATGATCTGTTTGACCAAATGAAAGGTGCGACGGTGTTCTCCAAGATCGATTTGCGATCAGGGTATCACCAGTTACGGATCAAAGAGGATGACATCCCTAAGACCACCTTTAAGATGAGATTTGGACATTACGAGTTTAATGTTTTACCATTTGGACTGACAAACGTCCCGAGGGTATTCATGAGTTTGATGAACGGGGTGTTCCGCGAGTACTTGGACAAGTTTGTCCAAGTATTCATTGATGATATTTTGATCTACTCTCAGATGATGGAGGAGCATGACGAGCACTTGTGCTTGGTACTACAATGTTTACGAGAACACAAATTGTATGGGAAGTTGTCCAAATGCACTTTTTATCAATCGAGGATTCACTACTTAGGGCATGTCATCTCCGACGAAGGTATTGCCGTGGATCTAGCCAAGGTTGAGGCTATTATGGAATGGCCTGCGCTGACGAATGTCACAGAAGTGCATATTTTTATGGGTTTAGTAGGATACTATCGACGGTTTGTCGAGGGATTTTCGAAGATAGCAAATCCGATCACGGAATTGCAGAAGAAAAACAAGAAGTTTGTTTGGATGGAGAAATGCGCGGAAGCATTTCGGAGGCTTAAAGAGTTGTTGACAACAACGCCGATACTAAAGGTCCCTAACATGGACGCAGAATTCTTGGTATGCACTGACGCATCCAAGGAAGGTTTAGGCGGAGTCTTGACGCAAGACGGACGAGTGATTGCTTACATTTCGTGGAAGCTGAGAAGGCATGAGGAGAACTATGCGACGCACAATTTGGAGTTATTAGCAATCGTATATGCCTTGAAGGTTTGGAGACACTACCTTGTTGGATGAAAATTTGAATTAAAGACTGATCATTGTGGGCTGCAACACATTTTCACGCAAAGCGACCTGAACGCACGACAACGGCGTTGGTCGAAATTGCTTAGAGAGTACGAATTCGAGATCACTTACATAAAGGGAACAGTGAACCGAGTGGCGGATTCTTTGAGTCGGAGGCCACACATCTTTTTGGTGTTGCCTCTTCAAACGAATCTACGTGAGAAGATTCTCACTTTACAGCGTGATGATGACTGGTACAAAGAAGTCGAGGATTTTATCAGACAAAACACAATGATGGTACCCCGATATGAGGGATTTTCTTTTGATAGCGATGGGTTATTGAGGTTTAGAGGTTGGATTTATGTACCACCAAACAACGAGTTGAGGATGTTGATACTGAGCGAGGGTCATAGTGCAGTTTACATGGCTCATCCGGGAGTTATGAAGATGAGGGCAGACCTTAAACCCTTATTCTTCTGGAAGGGAATGAAGGCTGACATAGTCAAATATGTGGCCAGATGTCTAGAGTGTCAGCAGGTAAAGGCTAAACATAGACACCCAATAGGATTACTTCAACCACATGCCATTCCGGAATCGAAATGGGAAGTTATTTCGATGGATTTTATTGTTGGATTTCCACTGACGGCAAGGAGACACGACTCGATTTTTGTAGTAGTAGACACTCTGACGAAGAGTGCTCACTTTATTCCTATACGTACGACGTATTAGGCACCTGACATAGTGAGAGTTTTCATTAGTGGGATTGTGAGGCTGCATGGCATGCCTAAGAAGATTATATTCGATCGAGGATCGGTGTTTACTGGACGATTTTGGATGAGTTTTCAAGAGGCCTTGGGAACCCAACTCAATTTTAGTACTGCATATCACCCAGAGACTGACGGACATACTGAACGAACGAACCAAACCTTGGAAGACATGTTGCGCATGTATGTGATGGACCAACAAAAGCGTTGGGAGGAATTCTTGCCTCTAGTAGAGTTCGCTTACAACAACAGTTACCAGAGCACCATTAAGATGGTGCCTTTTGAGTTTCTTTATGACCGATCGTGTCGGACGCCCTTGAGTTGGGATCGGCTTGAGTATAGGGTCCTGGTGGGACCAGAAGAAATCCAGGAAATGGAAGAGCAAATGAAAACCATAAGACAAAGGATAAAAGAAGCGCAGGATCGACAGAAGAGTTATGTCGATGCGCACCGAGTCGACCGTAGTTACGAGGTCGGCGATCGAGTCTTCTTGTGGGTTAAACCGCATAAGAGTTCGATCAAGTTTGGAAAGGGAGCTAAACTCTCTCCTAGGTTCGTGGGACCTTTCGAAATTGTGGAGAGAAAGGGGCCCGTGGCCTATCAACTAGACTTTCCTGATTCTTTGAGGCATATGCACGATGTTTTTCATGTATCTGTTCTGAGACATTATATTAGTGATCCTACACAAGTGATTGACATGAGTTCCTTGCAGGTATTGGACGAGGGAGCGCTCACGGCTGAGCCGGTCCGCATCTTAGATCATCACGTTCGAGAGTTACGACGTCGAACGGTAGATCAGGTCAAGGTCCAGTGGGACAGTTATAGTCCACACTCGACGACCTGGGAGGACGCATATGATATGCGTCAGCAGTTTCCATTTTTGTTTGATAGATAGACTTATGATACTGTGATACTTTTATTTCGGCATTTATACTGAGAAATCTTGGGACGAAGTTTAGACCAAGAGGGGGTGTATGTAACATCCCGCTCTAGCGCACTGAGAAAACTTATTATTTGAGGACACCTGCTCGCAAGTGATCTGGACTTTTCTGATGTTAAAACATTTATACTTGATTATGATGCATTATGATAGATGACATGAGGTTTTACTATTTGATGTAGACAGGTGCTATTCACTTAGTTTTATTGAGTGTGTAGCATTTTGGACTTTGATGATGCAGAGGCATTGGTGGAACCCCTTGGACTCTGGATTGAGTCAGGGAGTGTGCTATTTGGGTTGATTTATTTGCTGTGATATTTCATTGATTTGATGATATGATGTTGACATGTTCTAACACAATTGTTGATGTTGCAGGCTGACGATAGCTTGCCGACTAGACTCACATATGGAGTAAAGGGGCCACACACAATTTCCAGAGAGGTTGAGGGAGAGGTTTGGACAACAGCCCTGCCACAGCCTACTAGCACTCCCGCCGTGGCTCAAACTGTAGGTTAACGATTACCTAGTTCGAGAGGATCCACGATGCCGTGAGGGCAGACTGCAACAGTCGCTCACGATGATTCTAAGGGGCGCGCAATAAGGTGGGGGCCTTATTCCTTAGAGCCCTTAGTCTCCCACAAGTTCACCTGGCGGAGTGTTGACTCCAGGGGTTATAGATGTCTACCAATCAGTCAAGTTGGCGAGTGGCACCCTTGGAGCACGTGGTGCATCCTGAAGGGCACGTCTTGCGAAAGAAACGAACGAGGTGAGTGGCACCCTTGGAGCATGTAGTGCATCCTAAAGGGCACGTCACGTTGATGATGATGAAGAAACAAACCTAGATGGCCATAAGACATTAACACCTTAAGAAATCCTTAAAAAACTTCCCTAACCAAGTGTCGCCTAGCTCTGAATCTAAGTCCTAAGCCTAAGACTTTTCTAGGGTAAAAATTTTAGTGTAACCTTAAAGAAAAAGGCCCTAGATTAAAAATAAAAAAAATTCAAACAAAAACCCACTTAAGTAATAGTTAGGTCTTCATAAAATTCTTGGGGTAAATAATGAGAGTAAGAATTAAATTAAAACTAATGGTTTTAAAATTTTGCAAAGAAGAAATTATTTCCTAACTTGTGAAAGAACAAAAGATAATTAAATAAATAATAAATGAAAAGATTAATTAGCGCATTTACCTTTTTGGTTTTAAAGAAAAAAAGAAAAAAAAGAAAGGGAATAATAAAAATAGGGAAATGAGCCCTTTAATAAATTTAAAGAAAATAATTTTGGAGAAACGTGGGGGATGAGTGACACTTGTAAGATAGAGAATTTTTAGAGGGTTTTCATTAAAACTTAAATTAAATGTTATTTAGAGCAAGGGTGGGTCAGAAACTCTCTAAAAGAGAGGGAAGATGAGGAAGAAGGGGATGGGCAGTTAGGGAAACGTTACACTACCGAATTGTGTCTTGACTGATTGCTTGTGAGGAGTTGGGATTTTCTCAGCTTGTATTGGAGTGGTAGCTCAGCCTTGCGAGGCGAGCTGGGAAGCTAGGCATACCTTTTGGATTTGTGTGGCCCCTTTGCGGCTCGGGGGGCTAAGGGGGAAGCAGAGTACCCCTGGCGATTGGCTGGGAGGTACCGGTGAGGTCCCGACGGTCGGCGAGCGGGAGCGGCACGGAGCACGTGGATTTCATTCGAGGCAGGTAACAAGGCAAAGGTATGCTCGTTTATTTTATAGAGTATGATGCATTAGAAATTTAAGCTGGGAACTATATGTTGATGGTAAAGGGATGAATTCTTCCTTGAGTATTTTCCGGTTCGAATGATTGCCTAAAATTTTTGTGGTCAGCGTTCTGGTCTGAGTTTTACTGTTCCTTGGTCGGATCTTAAGTTTTGGCATTACCCTTCACGCTGTATTTTTGAGATATGGTACATTTGCCTTTGTAATTTTTGCTGTATAGTTTTACAGTCATTTGACATTCGCTGATTTAGTTAAGTGCATGGTTGTCCTTTCTTTTTACATGGAGGTATTGCATGTAGGATGTTCGTGCGGTAATAATATACCTTGCTTCTGTCATTTACTTTGATAGGGAGAAGGTAATAAGATAATCTTGCTACTGTCATTTGCTCGATAAAACCTTGCTTCGTTCATTTACTTGTTATAGCCTTGCTTCTGCAATTTACCTTCTTAATGAGAAAAATTTACTGTGGGAAAAGGGGAAACTAAAATAAAGACATTTAATTGCTTGACATGGAGATAGACGCAGGCAAATCTGCGAATGTGAATCTCACTAGTGGATGCGAAAAAAAAATACGGGATTAAACCAGTACGCGCTGCTCTAGTAGATAAACCAATCAATTTTAGCATTCAACACTTACACCATCTCTTAATGAGAGGGGTTGTTTTTCTTCTTGTTGTCATTTCCCTTGGAGCAAGATTTCGTCCCATACCCTTCACCTCTAATCCTTCACGATGCGTCTCTCTCTCTCTCTCTGCAAATTTTGCGTGGGTAAATCGCTGTAGGATACCCACAGTTCCAATGTCTTTCACTGTAAAAATTTTGGGGTGTAGTTCACTGAGTCATTGGATGTTTGATTTTCTGTGTTTTGTGTCTTAAATTGCTGTAGGATACCCGTGGTTTCCGTCCTTAACCTCTGCATGGTGTTGGTCATTTGTCGCACCTTGGTAGTATATCATTGCATTTATTTTTACTGAGATAAAATTCTGTGTTGTTGGTAATCGCTGTGTGTAGGTAGCATTTCTGTGCGTTTGGGAGGGGGAGATACCAACGCATCCCCTTTTTTTTACCACTCTAGTCTGTATTCAGGCGTAACCATATCTCTGCTAGCTGTGGCAATGAGGTAACCCTTCGCCCTGCACTTTGAAATAAAAAAAAAAAATCGTAAATATTTATCTTTGCAAGTCACGCCATGCACGGCGGTGAGGGCGGGGTTTCCTCTCTGACGCGGTCAGTTGAATTCGCCCAAGTTAATTCTTACCTTTTGACTGTTGCCTTGTGAATGTTGCCTTGGGATTCTGACCTCTGGCCGACACTCATCGCGTTGTTTTAACTGTTGCTGATTTACGCCTTTCATCTTGGGTAGGACCCTTGGAATGGACCCGGGGAACTCGACTTTGATAAACTAACTCCTGGAAAACTATGACCTGGTGAATTTAAGTTGTTGTTCCTGAAGGTTATTTCCTTTGAGAGTGACAAACCTTTTTGTTTTGCTCTCTAAATAAATAGTCTACAAATTTGAACCTTAGATTGGCCTCCAAGGATCATATCGTTTCCAAGATTTTATGTTAGGTTATTATAATAAGGTAATGTTAATGACATGTGCATTGTGATGGTAAGGGTAATAACTTAGCTCTTTAAATAAGCTGAATGCTAGGGTCAGATCACGTATAAATCGTAGTATTCTTGTGTGTTTTTTTTTAATTTCCAGATTGTGTCGTCGAATATAGAGACTTTTATAGTTAAGGTAACCGGAAGTGTAAGGTGATCTTTAGTTTAAACTACATGCGTTGAGATTCTTCTAAAGTCCAATTTATAATGGGTCTCCCTTTTTATTTTAATTCATTTTGTATATCCTCGATTAGTTCATTTACAATGTATTCGTATTAAAAACGTCTTTAGGAGTTAAATTACAATTCTATGCAATTGTTCTACGATCCAATTTATAATATGATCCCCTTGATCCTTGTGTTAATCCTCATTTATTATTATTGCATTGTTTTGTAATGAAACCATTTAGTTTAAATTACTATGATGGTCTATTATAAAAGAAAATAGATGGTCATTATGGTCAGGTTTTTGGTAGTTCCACTGTTGGAAGCACAAACATAAGATACAATCCACATTTTTTAATTACCATGACATTGTGTTGGAGAAGGCAACGATATGCTAGCGCTATGGTGATGTCATTATAATTTATTGGAAATTAGTTAGTGAATTTGCAAATCCTTATATTATAAATGTAATGATGCTAGCACTATGGTGATGTCATTATAATTTTATTTGGAATTTAGTTAGTAAATTTGCAAGGTCTTTATATTGTAAATGTAATGATGCTAGCGCTATGGTGTTGTCATTGTAATTTTATTATGAAATTAGTTAGCGAAATTGCAAGGTATTTATATTATAAATGTAATGACGCTAGCGCTATGGTGATGTCATTGTAGTTTTAATATGGAAATAGTTAGTTAATTTGCAAGTCCTTATAGTGCAATGTAATAATGCTAGCCTTGATGGCGATGTCATTGTAGTTGATTGTAATGGTAATTTATCAGTGAAACATGAAAATGTAATATCCTCACTTATGGAAAAATGCTATATAGCCTTGACATAATAGGAATGTAAGGACATTGATAATTGTTTACCATATTGTTGTAGAATAAATGTAATGGTAACATTGATCATTATAAGGACGGGTTGGTAACTCGACGATTTTGGAAATTGAATGGAGAAATTGGTCTGTATTTAATGCCAAGTGAGTCATAGATAATGCCTTGTCTTAATAAGGGGTGGTCGTTGTCTGAGTCCTATTGACTTGTGCTTTCCGTGGAGTTCGTGGTTGTTCTTTGATTTTGTAGTACTGGTTGTCTTGCATTGCGTGGTCTGTTTGTGTCGGGCGAGATGTAGACACCTCCATGTAGCCTTAGTATGTAAGTCTATGTGTGTGATTATTTTTGTGTAAAGAATACAGTGTCGTATCAAGAGTCTCGGGCCCTTTAAAGGTAGGGTTTCCACTCTTGCGACACACCTGACGGAGATTACTAGTTTCTGCCTGAGCAGTCGTCTAGGAGCCTATCTGACCTTCTCTCTCTCCGGAGCAGAGAACTAAGATTAAACGCCCTGCTTTCCTGTGTAGAAATAGTAGCCTCTACTACTATGGATTCTTCCTTCTGTGTTCGTACAGTGCATGACCCAGTATGTCGTTAAATGTTTGTAGTTTCTTGTTGTGCGCCTTACGTCTATAGTCATTTATTGCTTGTAGTTATTGTTGTGTGCCTTAAGTCTTCTTGTTGTGACCCTCGCAGTGGTGTCTTGTTGGTTGTTGGGTGGCAACGTAGAGTCAAGTGTGTCTATTCCTTTTTACACGTGCGCACACACCTTAAATAGAAAAAAATAAAATAATAATTCCGCACCTGTTAAAGAGTTTCTGACGTAACGAGGAGGTTCGTTACATATGGTATCAGAGTCGGTTCGACCCGTGACTTGGGATTCGCTACGGCTTCCGTGACATGATTTGATTGAGTATACTGTTGTTGATCGAGTTGATTGTGTGCGTGTAGGTAATCATGGTTAGAGGATGCCGCGGAGGCAGACGACGGGGTGCTAGGGGAGGAGGCGTGACGCCTCCAGTAGCATCCACGCCTGAGGGGTCTAACCCCTAGGGAGGCGAGAAGGTTCACGAACAGGAGCAGATCGCAGTTGGCGATGTCGTGGGGATGATGAGATCTTTTCAGCGCATGTCTGAGGCCGTGATCAACTGATTGTAGAGAGACGAGGCCAGGGCGCCGACACCCGCTGAGGTTCCACCGCGCGCACCGGCCGTTACTGGTAGCATTCACCGTGAACTCGAGAAGGTCAAATTTCCCGAGTTCTTTGGTGCCCCGGACGGCGCAGCTGCCGAGGCATGGTTGGAGAATATGACGATGTGCTTCTCACTTCGCGATTATACCTCCAACATGTAGGTCTGCATGGAGGTCTTTCAACTGAAGGGGAGTGCTCCTCTATGGTGGAAGACGCTCCTGCCGCAACTAAACATGGTGGTTGAAGACGTGTCATTGGAACTGTTTGAGGAACGGTTCCGAGAAAGGTACCTTTCAGAGGAATTCATTGAGCGTCAGCTCAATGAGTTCAATGCATTATGGCAGGGACTTCGTATGGTGCCCGAGTACGAGGCACATTTTATGGAGCTGCTCTGGTATGCTTCGCACCTTAACACGGAGAAGATCAAAGTCAACAGGTTCGTGTTTGGCCTTAACGGCAGCCTGCGTGCAAAGGTTAGGATCTTGATGCCTCAAACCTTGCACGACGCTGTCCAAAATGCCCTCATAGCAGAGGAGGAGCTTATCAGTGGGGGTCAGACCAGGACTCCAGCGAGACTAGCAGGGTAGGGTTCATCTAGTACACCGCAGCATTAGACACCAGTGAGACATACGCAGGGATATCGTGGCCTCCAGAGAGGATCCACTTTCTATACACCCCGACGACCGCCGCCTCAGCAACGGGCACCTTATCGAGGACCACAACACCAGCAGCAGCGTCGCCTGCAGCAGCAACAGTTTAGGGCTGTTCAGCAGAACAGACCAGGGTTTCAGGCCGGTGGGAAGTCATCTTCTACTTTGGGTACCAGGACTACTGGGTCGAAGAAGGGGTGTTGGACATGTGGAGAGCCACACTACTAGCGCGACTGTCCTGTGGAGAGGACCAGGGCGTCCATATCAGCCAGACCCACTACCGTGGGAGATATGGGCAAGACCCATCGGATTCATGCAGCGGTGAATAACCGCCAAGCAGAGCACCAGTCGACTATGCTCGAGACGACAGGTACTGTCGCTGACCAGACCCTTAGTATTTTGATAGACCCAGGTGCTATTGAGAGTTTCATTTATGGTGCAGCACTAAAAAGGATTAAGGTAAAGGCAGTCGAACATGATGAGTTTAGCTTCGTGGAGATGGCTTCGGGTGCCAAACAGAAGGTTGGAGGAAAGGTTATGGGCTGTGCCCTTAACCTGGGAGAGTTTGTCACGAGGGTCAACTTGTACGTCACGATCTTAGGATCTTATGACGTCGTGATAGGTATGGATTGGTTGGAATCGCATGAGGCGATACTCAACTGTAAGACGAAATGGTTGAGCTTGGTTGATGGCGAAGGACAGAGACGTGTGATTGTAGGACGGAACCAGGGAGTTTCCCTGCGGTTCGTCTATTCCTAACAGTTAAGGAAGAGTATGCACAAGGGGTGCAAACTTTATGTGATCCTCGCACTAAATGAGAAGGGAGTAGCGAAAGGTCTAGAACACCTTCCGATGGTGAAGGAGTTTGCGGATGTATTTCCAGAGGAGTTGCCTGGGATGCCGCCGGAAAGGGAACTGGAGTTTACCATAGACCTGAAATCGGGGACCAAACCGATAGCAAGAACGCCTTATCGGATGTCAACCCCGGAGTTGCAAGAGTTGAAAATGCAACTGAAGGAGTTGTTAGACCTGGGACTGATACGCCCTAGTGTGTCAACGTGGGGTGCACCAGTTATTTTCATACGAAAGAAGGACTGATCATGGAGGCTTTGCATTGACTACCATCAACTGAACAAGGCTACGATCAAGAATCAGTATCCCTTACCAAGAATTGATGATCTGTTCGATCAAATGAAAGGTGCGATGGTGTTCTCCAAGATCGATTTGCGATCAGGGTATCACCAGTTACGGATCAAAGAGGATGACGTCCCTAAGACTGCCTTTAAGACGATATTTGGACATTACGAGTTTACTGTTTTACCATTTGGACTGACAAACGCCCCAGGGGTATTCATGAGTTTGATGAACGGGGTGTTCCACGAGTACTTGGACAAGTTCGTCCAAGTATTCATTGACGATATTTTGATCTACTCTCGGACGATGGAGGATCATGACGAGCACTTGTGCTTGGTACTACAATGTTTACAAGAACACAAATTGTATGGGATGTTGTCCAAATGCTCTTTTTATCAATCGAGGATTCACTACTTAGGGCATGTCATCTCCAGCGAAGGTATCGTCATGGATCCAGCCAAGGTTGAGAATATTATGAAATGGCCTACGCCAATGAATGTCACAGAAGTGCGTAGTTTTATGGGTTTAGCAGGATACTATCGATGGTTTGTCGAGGGATTTTCGAAGATAGCAAATCCGATCACGGAATTGCAGAAGAAAAACAAGAATTTTGTCTGGACGGAGAAATGCGCGGAAGCATTTCGGAGGCTTAAAGAGTTGTTGACAACAACGCCGATACTAAAGTTCCCTGACATGGACGTAGACTTCTTGGTATGCACTGACGCATCCAAGGAAGGTTTAGGCGGAGTCTTGACGGAAGACGGACGAGTGATTGCTTACATTTCGAGGACGCTGAGAAGGCATGAGGAGAACTATGCGACGCACAATTTGGAGTTATTAGAAATTGTATATGCCTTGAAGGTTTGGAGACACTACCTTGTTGGATGAAAATTTGAATTAAAGACTGATCATTGTGGGCTGCAACACATTTTCACGCAAAGCGACCTGAGCGCACGACAACGGCGTTGGTCGGAATTGATTAGTGAGTATGACTTCGAGATCACTTACATAAAGGGAACAATGAACCAAGTGGCGGATGCTTTGAGTCGGAGGCCATGCATCTTTTCAGTGTTGCCTCTTCAAACGAATCTATGTGAGAAGATTCTCACTTTATAGCGTGACGATGACTGGTACAAAGAAGTCGAGGATTTTATCGGACAAAACACAATGATGGTACCCTGATATTAGGTATTTTATTTTGATAGCGATGGGTTATTGAGGTTTAGAGGTCGAATTTACGTACCGCCAAACGACGAGTTGAGGATGTTGATCCTAAGCGAGGCTCATAGAGAAATTTACATGGCTCACCTGGGAGTTACGAAGATGAGGGCAGACCTTAAACCCTTATTCTTCTGGAAGGGAATGAAGGATGACATAGTCAACTATGTGGCCAGATGTCTAGAGTGTTAGTAGGTAAAGGCTAAACATAGAAACCCAACAGGATTACTTCAACCACATGCCATTCCGGAATCGAAATGGGAAGTTATTTCGATGGATTTTATTGTTGGATTGCCACTGACGGCAAGGAGACATGACTTGATTTTTGTAGTAGTAGACACTCTGACAAAAGAGTGCTCACTTTATTCATGTACGTACGATGTATCAGGCACCTGACATAGCGAGAGTTTTCATCAGTGGGATTGTGAGGCTGCATGGCATGCCTAAGAAGATTATATCCGATCGATGATCGATGTTTACTGGACGATTTTGGACGAGTTTTCAAGAGGCCTTGGGAACCCAGCTCAATTTTAGTACTGCATATCACCCAGAGACTGACGGACAGACCGAACGAACGAACCAAACCTTGGAAGACATGTTGCGCATGTATGTGATGGACCAACAAAAGCGTTGGGAGGAATTCTTACCTCTAGTAGAGTTTGCTTACAACAACAGTTGCCAGAGCACCATTAAGATGGCGCCTTTTGAGTTTCTTTATGGGCGACCGTGTCAGACGCCCTTGAGTTGGGATCGAATTGAGGATAAGGTCCTGGTGGGACCAGAAGCAATCTAAGAAATGGAAGAGAAAATGTAAACCATAAGACAAAGGATAAAAGAAGCGCAGGATCGACAGAAGAGTTATGCCGATGCGCACCGAGTCGATCGTAGTTACGAGGTCGGCGATTGAGTCTTCTTGCGGGTTAAACCGCATAAGAGTTCGATCAAGTTTGGAAAGGGAGCTAAACTCTCTCCTAGGTTCATGGGACCTTTCAAGATTGTGGAGAGAAAGGGGCCCGTGGCCTATCGACTAGCCTTGCTTGATTCTTTGAGGCGTATGCACGATGTTTTTCATGTATCTGTTCTGAGAAATTATATTAGTGATCCTACACACGTGATTGACATGAGTTCCTTGCAGGTATCAGACGAGGGAGCACTCACAGCTGAGCCAGTCCGCATCTTAGATCATCGTGTTCAACAGTTACGACGTCGAACGGTAGAGCAGGTCAAGGTCCAGTGGGATAGTTATAGTCCGCACTCGGCGACCTGGGAGGACGCATATGATATGCATCAACAATTTCCATTTTTGTTTGATAGATAGACTTATGATACTGTGATACTTTTATTTCGGCATTTATACTGAGAAACTTCGGGACGAAGTTTAGACCAAGAGGGGGTGTATGTAACATCCCGCTCTGGCGCACTGAGAAAACTTATTATCTGAGGACACTTGCTCGCAAGTGATCTGGACTTTTCTGATGTTAAAACATTTATACTTGATTATGATGCGTTATGATAGACGACATGAGGTTTTACTATTTGATGTAGACAGGTGCTATTGACTCAGTTTTATTGAGTGTGCAG
>ML795829.1:292852-311748 GCA_009831015.1 Picea engelmannii
AGAATTAAATTAAAACTAATGGTTTTAAAATTTTGCAAAGAAGAAATTATTTCCTAACTTGTGAAAGAACAAAAGATAATTAAATAAATAATAAATGAAAAGATTAATTAGCGCATTTACCTTTTTGGTTTTAAAGAAAAAAAAAAAAAAAAGAAAGAAAGGGAATAATAAAAATAGGGAAATGAGTGTTTTAATAAATTTAAAGAAAATAATTTTGGAGAAATGTGGGGGATGAGTGACACTTATAAAACAAAGAATTTTTAGAGGGTTTTCATTAAAAATTAAATTAAACGTGATTTAGGGCAAGGGTGGGTCAGAAACTCTATAAAAGAGAGGGAAGATGAGGAAGAAGGGGATGGGAAGTTAGGGTAATGTTACGCTGCCGAATTGTGGCTTGACTGATTGCTTGTGAGGAGTTGGGATTTTCTCAGCTTGTATTGGAGTGGTAGCTCAGCCTTGTGAGGCGAGCTGGGAAGCTAGGCATACCTTCTAGATTTGTGTGGTCCCTTTGCGGCTCGGGGGGATAAGGGGGAAGCAGAGTACCCCTAGCAATTGGCTAGGAGGTACCAGTGAGGTCTCGACAGTCGACGAGCGGGAGCGGCACGGAGCGCGCAGATTTCATTCGAGGTGGGCGACAAGGCAAAGGTATGCTCATTTATTTTATAGAGTATGATGCATTAGAAATTTAAGCTGGGAACTGTATGTTGATGGTAAAGGGATGAATTCTGACTTGAGTATTTTCCGGTTCGAATGATTGCCTAAAATTTTTGTGGTCAACGTTCTGGTCTGAGTTTTACTGTTCCTTGGTCGGATCTTAAGTTTCAGCGTTACCCTTCGCGCTATATTTTTTGGATATTGTACATTCGCCTTTGTAATTTTCGCTGTATAGTTTTACAGTCATTTGACATTCGTTGATTTAGTTAAGTGCATGGCTGTCCTTTCTTTTTACATGGAGGTATTGCATGTAGGATGTTTGTGCAGTAATAATATACCTTGCTTCTGTCATTTACTTTCATAGGGAGAAGGTAATAAGATAATCTTGCTACTGTAATTTGCTGGATAAAACCTTGCTTCGTTCATTTACTTGTTATAGCCTTGCTTCTGCCATTTACCTTGTTAATGAGAAAAATTTACTATGGGAAAAGGGGAAACTAAAATAAAGACATTTAATTGCTTGACACGGAGATAGACGCAGGCAAATCTGCGAATGTGAATCTCACTGGTGGATAAGAAAAAAAAATATGGGATTAAACCAGTACGCGTTGCTCCAGCAGGTAAACCAATAAATTTTAGCATTCAACACTTACACCATCTCTTAATGAGAGGGTTTGTTTTTCTTCTTGTTTTCATTGCCCTTGGGGCAAGATTCCGTCCCATACCCTTCACCTCTAATCCTTCATGACGCGTCTCTCTCTCTCTCTCTATAAATTTTGCATGGGTAAATCGTTGTAGGATACCCATGGTTCCAATGTCTTTAACTGTAAAAATTTCGGGGTGTAGTTCGGTGAGTCGTTGGATGTTTGATTTTCTGCGTTTTGTGTCTTAAATTGCTGGAGGATACCTGTGGTTTCCGTCCTTAACCTCTGCGTGGTGTTGTTCATTTTCCACGCCTTGGTAGTATATCACTGCGTTTATTTTTACTGAGATAAAACTCTGTGTTGTTGGTAATCTCTGCGTGTAGGTATCATTTCTGTGTGTTTGGGAGGGGCAGATACCCACGCGTCCCCTTTTTTTTTACCACTCCAGTCTGCATTCAGGCATAACCATATCTCTACCAGCTATGGCATTGAGGTAACCCTTCGCCCTACACTTTGAAATAAAATAAAAATCGTAAATATTTATCTCTGCAAGTCACGTCATGCACGACGGTGAGGGAGGGGTTTCCTCTCTGACGCAGTCAGTTGAATTCGCCCAAGTTAATTCCTACCTTGTGACTGTTGCCTTGGGATTCTGACCTCTGGCCAACACTCACCGCATTGTTTTAATTGTTGTTGATTTATGCCTTTCGGCTTGGGTAGGACCCTTGGAATGGACCCGGGGAACTCGACTTTGACAAACTGACTACTGGAAAACTATGACCTGGTGAATTTAAGTTGTTGTTCCTGAAGGTTATTTCCTTTGAGAGTGACAAACCTTTTTGTTTTTCTCTCTAAATAAATAGTCTGCAAATTTGAACCTTAGATTGGCCTCCAAGGATCATATCATTTCCAAGATTTTATGTTATGTTATTATAATAAGGTAATGTTAATGACATGTGCGTTGGGATGGTAAGGGTAATAACTTAGCTCTTTAAATAAGTTGAATGCTAGGGTCAGATCACGTATAAATCGTAGTATCCTTGTGTGTTTTTTTTTAATTGCCAGATTATGTGGTCGAATATAGAGACTTTTATAGTTAAGGTAACCGGAAGTGTAAGGTGATCTTTAGTTTAAACTACATGCCTTGAGATTCTTCTACAGTCCAATTTATAACGGGTCTCCCTTTTTATTTTAATTCATTTTGTACATCCTCGATTAGTTCATTTACAATGTATTCGTATTAAAAAGGTATTTAGGAGTTAAATTACAATGCTATGCAATTGTTCTACGATCCAATTTACAATATGATCCCCTTGTGTTAATTCTCGTTTGTTATTATTACATTGTTTTGTAATGAAACCATTTAGTTTAAATTACTATGATGGTCTATTATAAAAGAAAATACATGGTCATTATGGTCAGGTTTTTGGTAGTTCCACTGTTGGAAGCACAAACATAAGATAAAGTCCACATTTTTTAATTACCATGACATTGTGTTGGAGAAGGCAACGATATGCTAGCGCTATGGTGATGTCATTATAATTTATTGGAAACTAGTTAGTGAATTTGCAAATCCTTATATTATAAATGTAATGATGCTAGCGCTATGGTGATGTCATTATAATTTTATTTGGAATTTAGTTAGTAAATTTGCAAGGTCTTTATATTGTAAATGTAATGATGCTAGCGCTATGGTGTTGTCATTGTAATTTTATTATGAAATTAGTTAGTGAAATTACAAGGTCTTTATATTATAAATGTAATGACGCTAGCGCTATGGTGATGTCATTGTAGTTTTAATATGGAAATAGTTAGTTAATTTGCAAGTCCTTATAGTGCAATGTAATAATGCTAGCCTTGATGGCGATGTCATTGTAGTTGATTGTAATGGTAATTTATCAGTGAAACATGAAAATGTAATATCCTCGCTTATGGAAAAATGCTATATAGCCTTGACATCATAGGAATGTAAGGACATTGATAATTGTTTACCATATTGTTGTAGAATAAATGTAATGGTAAGGTTGATCATTATAAGGATGGGTTGGTAACTCGACGATTTTGGAAATTGAATGGAGAAATTGGTCAGTATTTAATGCCAAGTGAGTCATAGATAATGCCTTGTCTTAATAAGGGGTGGTCGTTGTCTAAGTCCTATTGACTTGCGCTTTTTGTGGAGTTCGTGGTTGTTCTTTGATTTTGTAGTACTGGTTGTCTTTCATTGCGTGGTCTGTTTGTGTCGGGTGGGATGTAGACACCTCCATGTAGCCTTAGTATGTAAGTCTGTGTGTGTGATTATTTCTGTGTAAAGAATCCAGTGCCGTATCAAGAGTCTCGGGCCCTTTAAAGGCAGGGTTTTCAGTATTGCGACACACCTGACAGAGATTACTAGTTTCTGCCTGAGCAGTCGGCTAGGAGCCTATCTGATCTTCTCTCTCTCCGAAGCAGAGAACTAAGATTAAACACCCAGCTTTCCTGTGGAGAAATAATAACCTCTACTACTATGGATTCTTCCTTCTGTGTTCGTACAGTGCATGACCCAGTATGTCGTTAAATGTTTGCAGTTGCTTGTTGTGCGCCTTACGTCTATAGTCGTTTATTGCTTGCAGTTATTGTCATGTGCCTTAAGTATTCTTGTTGTGACCCTCGCGGTGGTGTCTTGTTGGTTTTCGGGTGGCAACGTAGAGTCAAGTGTGTTTGTTCCTTTTTACACGCGCGCACACACCTTAAACAGAAAAAAAAAAAAATAAAAAAAAAATCCTGCACCTGTTAAAAAGTTTCTGACGTATCAAGGAGGTTCATTACACAGGAAGCATAGAGGGTGTCTCAATGGCTTGAATGGAATGGAATTGTTCAATAACGTTGGAATGACCTTTTTTGAGGAGATTTTCCATGCTATGGGAACTAATGATCGTAGGGGAACCTTTTGTGATTCCTTGGAACTTATATTGTTGGCCCTCCTGGTTTTATTGCATGGTAATTCCTTAAAATCCATGAGAATGGGGCCCATAGTCCTTAACCATTTCCCCCCCAGTAAAATATCACAACCACCCATGTCGATAGAAAACATATGAGATTTCATGTGGTACTGACCAATTTGGAGACACATTTTCACAATGTCCCCCACATTTCATGGACCCACCATTGGCAATCATGATTTGAAATTTGTTGACTGCTCAGATATATAAATTAGTTTTTTAGGCAATGTGGCGATGAATAAAATTATGTGTGTTGCCACTGTCAATGAGGGTGATGACCTTTTGATGCTTAATGTAACCAATGAGATTGAGGATTTGGGGAGTAGAGAAACTAATGAGAGAATTCAGGGAAATGACCGGTTCAACTTCATGGGGTCTAAGGATGGATTTATGTTAGTGGGTTTAGGTGACTCTGCCATAGGGGAGCCTCAACCTCTTCTTCACAAACATCCTCAAAGATGGCCATAATTTTTTTTTTTTCCTTACAATTGTGCCCAAGAAAATATTTGTCATCACAATTATAACAAAGGCCCTTGAGTTGGGGTTCAACCATATATGCTCGGGTCAATTTTTGGATCTTTAATGGAGTGGAAGGAGGAGTGGGAGTGACCGGTTTAGGGTGAAGAATAAAGGATGGTTTTCGAGTTTGAGAACAGACAACCTATTGTGACTCCTTATCTCTTTTAGTAGCTTCCACCCAACTCTGGGGGTGATCCATGAGGATGTGGGCACATATCTCATATTTAAGGCCACTGATAAAGAATTATCAGAAAAAAACATTAGACATTCCCTCCATGCAGAAATCCAATCGCTCAAAAGTAGCTATAAAGTCTTCCACTATGCTAGATTGTTTCAACTTTGTCAAACGACCTAAATCATGGGTGTCAGTGTCAAGGCGTTTATAAAGATCTGCAACAAATTGTGTCCAAGCCACATACCCTTAGAGGGAAATTTTTCTCCATTATCACCATTGCCAACATTCTTGATCTAGATGGAGAACACCATACCATAGTTTGGACAACTCATATGTAATGTCGTGCAAAGAGAAATATTGTTCCATTTGAGTTACCCATCCGGTGGTATTAGAGCCATCAAATGTGTTCACATCCACAAGCATAAGGCATAGGTCACATTGAAAATGATGGGGATGAAAAGTTTGGACATTGGATGAAGTTTCACCTTCGAGGTGAAAAGTTGGGTCAAAGGAGGTAAGGTCTCTAGTGATATTCAGCTTGGCACAGATATGGCCAATGAAGGATTCAATCTAGGTAGAGAGGTCATGTTTCAGGGTTTCCATTTTGGCATCTTTGGTGGAATGCATGTTTTTACTTATGGTGGTAATATTGGCACTGAGCTATCACACTTCTTGTTGGGTCATTGTAGTGTCCCCAAGGCTGAGCCCCGTTGTAAACCATGTTCTGAAAGGAATTGTAATTATGATTCATAGGATGGTGAGCCAAGTTTTTATAAGCTGGAGGCTTATGTGTTTGATTAGGCTAGGGAGCCTGAGTGTTGAATGCCAAGAGCCTGCTGTTGTATATGTAATCAAGTAGAACAATTAATAAAATATAAACACCGCCATGTGCAGACCGACCACGATGAATGAGTGAAGGGGGACTAAGCATCCATAAGGTGGGAAAGGAATTAGGGGTTGAAGGTGGGAAAAGGGGTTAAGTGTTGAGCCTAGGGGGCTTAAGCCTGGGAATAATATTTTAATATTATCCCAACAGACATGTGCATTTTATGTTTTATCCTAATTTTTTGGTAAGGGGGAAACATGCAAAGGAGACACATGCTAGTGGAACGCATGCAGTTTCATGGGTGACAAGTGCCAACCCTAATGCATGCAAATAAAATGGCCAGGGTGAGCCGTGAGAAGGGTTCCTCCTCCATTCCACCTGACTACCTGAGCGTGTAGAGGGCGCTGAACAGTATGAATGACCCAACCACCGCAAGAATACTTGGTGCGTTCCTGAGAGTGGAGAATCCTGTATTGTCTGTGATAGTTCGTGCACATCCTCTGTCCTACTGATGGAACCTATGCATGGATGCTCTGTTGCAAAGCCAAGACCTTGAACCATTCCACCATTGTTGAACCAGTGGGAAAGCCTGTGTTGTTCTGGAGAGCCGGTCTTAGCCTCTATTCTGAGTCGTGGATTCTGTGTCGACCCCTGCAGGAGTCACTCATCACACATTCCTGTGAACCATCACTGTGAGGCCTCGAGCCATTGTTGAGCCTATTGAGAGGTTGTGTTTTATTTCCAGTTGGCTATGGTGACCACGCAGAGCTGGACTGTACGTGGCTTGATGGCCAGTACAAGTTTTGATTGAGCCTGTGTGTGATCTCTCTCTAGGTGAGGGAGGTGGATATTGTTGGAAGAGGTTTCTTCCAGAGAGTGTCCAGCACCAGCTTCAGGCTCTAAGACTTCCTGATCCGACCTGTTTCCGAGACCCAGAGAGGGAGGTTAGCACCGATGGACTGTGCTTATGAAGGTGTATACTCTCGAGTGGAACAGGCATGTGGGGAATGAGAGTCTGATAGTAGTGGGCGTAATATGGCATCCTGGGAAGAATCCTTCCAGATTTTATGTGTTGTTTTCTCTGTAACCTTAGCCTAGCCTAGATTTCCTTGCCTTGGGGTGGAGCTTATTCCTAGCTCGGGGGTGACCCATTGCTGAGCTGATGAGCAGTGTGGTCTAAGGCTAGGAGGTTCGTGGAAGGCCTGCACTTGGTTGGTGGAATCTACCACTGTTAAAAGATAAGTATCTGATTATGCCTTAATCATGTTTTGCAAGACTGTGTTGTTATGTTATCATGATTTCCACTGTGTATATGAATTATTATGAAATTCTATGGATTTTTAAATATAGCAGTAGATAATATGTTTTACTCTGAACTTAAATGTGTTTATTTGTTTAAATGCATGTGGATTGTATAACATCTGTATGATTTATGTACAAAGTGGTTAGTAGCTGAAAGGGTGTGCTACAGTCGCTTTGAAACCAGAGGATAAGGAATTGAAGCGGGCTTCAAGGCCTTGGCTACAGGTGTGGGCCATGATGAAGGGTGAAAAGGGATGGGTGGGACCACACAAAAAATGGGTTATGGTTGAAGGGTATCACGATGATTAGGGCGATGAGGCGAATCCAATGGGGTAAGTCCCAAATAAGGGGGTCGGTTCCACGTTAAAAAACAATTGCTGAAAAATGATAGGTATGACTGCGATCAAGGTGAAGACAGGAATCCAATGGGATAGGGATGAAATAATGGTGCAATTAAGATCCAATTTTATTTTATTTTTAACTTCTGTGGAGTTATACTCCGATCTGAAGAATACTGCAGTGTTGAAAGGCCCAAATTCTTAACAGGAAAAAATGTGTATTAATTTCCCAACCAGGATGCAAGGGGTGAAGTTGCGCGACAATATATCTTGTTGAGTGCTTTTCTTGGTGAAACTATAACAGTTAGGCAGTCGATCGGTTTATCTATGGAGGGATTTAGGAATCTAGGTCGATCCATATACAGGTGTTGTCTGATGCGCTACCACTCGAAGGGGTACCAACAGGGGTTACAGAAGTGGCCAACAATGTGTGCTTAAGTACCACTTGTAGTTCCTGTGTGTATGTGTCCCCGACCGTGGATTTATGGGCTGAATGACAGATCTTTGTATCTTTAAGACATCGAAATATGTATCTACTGTTGGGTTATGAAAAGGTACAAATATTCCCCTCATTCTCATGATTTATGATATAATCTCGATTGAATTTTCTGTTACTTAGGGATAAAATAGAATAGAAAATGATTAAAATGTCTTCCAGAAATATTATTGAGTTGTATTTTATAAATTCTAAAATATGGTTGGAATTGTTTGATTTTGTTACAGGAATGGGTATATATTGCTAAACCAACGATAGTTAAAGAGATTTTGGAGATACGTAAGCTATTGGAGGTTAAGGATATTAGGCGCAAAGCAGTTTCAAGAGAGATTGGTTCTCTATTTTGTAAACTTCATAAATAGTAATAGCGATCTTGAGGATCTCTCAATCCTTAGGATAACTTAATTTACCCATATTTTGTAATATATAAAGGGTAGTGGATCCTGGAAAGGATCATCTAAGAATTTTATCCAAGCATTTACAACTTATAATTGTTTTGCACAAACAATTTTTGTAAATGTTGGATCAGTTATGGAATTAATAAAGGCTTTGAATGTTTTCATCGTTTTCTCATACTGAGTTTCTAGCAGCAGTACTTCTGAGTACCGAGGGCCTAGTCTGAAGGAGTTACTGTCTTAATATGTAATTGTATCAGTTTGATTTCTATTTTATGGTTAAAATATCCTTTGAGTTAATTAAGATAAATGCATAAGTGTGTTAATACTTTCATGATGTTTTCTTGCAAAATATAAATGCTTCATTTTGAATGTTATCGATTGTTGTTCCAGATTCCATTTTTCTGTAGTTTACTTCTTGACAGTTCCTCTCATTTTCACATGTGTCGTTCCTTTTCGCCTAAATTAGCATTTGTTGTCCCTTTCGCTTAGTTTAGTATTTGTTGTTCCTTTTCATCTAAATTAGCATTTGTTGTCCCTTTCTCTTAGTTTAGTATTTGTTGTTCCTTTCCGCTAAATTAACATTTGTTGTTCCTTTCATTCATTGTTCTTTTCTCAATTTACAATGCTCAGTTATTTCTTTCCAGCAGATTAGATAGTCGTCAATAGATCAGTTTATTAAGCTTTTCCATAGATTCAATTTATGTTTCTTAATTAGATCAATTCAAAAATTCAATTCATGATTTTAAGTACGTTATAGATCAGATTTCAATCCTGTTCAGTAAAATCTTAGTTTCAGAAGTTTAATGAATGTGTGAGGAACTTGATTATTGATAAACTTAGATTTGCTTTAATTACGCGATTTTAACCTCTACGAGCTATGTGCATAGACTTTGTTGATATTCTTGAAATAAAAGGCGAATCCTCGGGTTGATAAATTAATTTTAAACTAAGGTTGTTTTTAGGACATCTTTAGAGCCAACATCTACCCTGAAAAAAATAACCCACAATTTTATGCCAAGGAAAGTGCTCTGATACCACTTGTAAGGTACTAGATTTATTATAATAGATAAAAATAGGAAATATTGTAGAGAATAACAATGGAACAACACAATAGATGAGACCACAACACCAAAATAATACCTTTATTGATAGGAAAAAATGTTCAGTTGCCTCTTCAAGGGGGCAACCTCCAGCAAAGCAGAGCTCTATTATAATAATTCTCAAGAAAAGACTTCTCATTCCCTCGACTCATATTTATACTAAATCTATCTATCAAAATAAAAATCTATAGGAATATCTTCTAGAAGTGGAGGCTTTTATTAGGTCTTCTTACATTTGACTTATTCTTTCTTATTACTAGGCCTTATTAATATTGTCCTTTATTACATGGAAAATATATTATTCTACCTACGTGAGGGGTTAGGGAGGTTAGGTCCCTAACAACTGGAGAATTGGGAATTTGGTGCTTCCAATGAATATTATTTTATATATGAGAAAGTGTTATTTGGTTTTCTCCCATTTGGGTTTCCACGTAAATTTTGATGTATTTTGCACTTGATGTGATGTTGATTATGTTTCTATGCTCATGATATACTAATGTTATATTGATGATACACTGATGATATATTGTTGATTAAGTTGAAGTTTATATAGTGTGGTTAAAAGTGGTAAAATTTATCATACTGATTCACCCCATTCCCCCTCAATATTCCATCATACAAACCAATGCTCCTTACTTGGTTTCTTTTTCATCGTATTTTCCTCCTTATCCACTTTCTGTTCCAACTTATTGAGAAGCCTTTCAATCTCAATAAAATATTTACTTTATGTTTTATCAATGATAACATCTTGACTGACAAAAAGCTTACCATTAGATAAGATTCGATAGACCTTCTTCTCATCAGAATATCTAATTATCATACACTTCATACCATGAGAGTCTAGCTTAGTCCTCTTTTCTTTAGGAACTAAAACATAGCATACTGAACCAAAGACATGAATATGATTAAATTTTGGTTTAAAACCATACCAAGCTTTAAATGGTGTGATTCCATCCAAAGAAGAAGCAGGAGATTCATTCCTTAAATAAACTTTAGTATGAATTGCTTCAACCCAATAAGGAACTTAACCCATTAAATTTTAACATAGATCTCACCATGCCCATCAAAGATCTATTCATTCTTTTTGTCACTCCATTTTTTTGTGGAATGTAGGAATTAGTAAATTTCCTTAAGATTACTTTATCCTTACAATAATTTTAGAATTCATTTAAAGTGAATTCCCCTCCATTATTTCTCCTCAAAGTGGCTATTTTTTTCCTTAGCTAATTTTTCATCCAAGTGAAGAAAACTTTTGAATTTCTCAAATGCCTCTAATTTTTATTTTAGGAAATATACTAATGTCATGTGACTGAAATCATCAATGAAAAGTAGGAAATAAGTAAATGAAGGTCCATAAATGTCACTATGGATAAATTTCAAACATTTTTTTGTTCTCCATGATCCCGTGGAGAATGCTTCTTGATTATGATTTCCATAAATACAAGCTTTAAAAATTGCATTTTCCTTTTTAAAGGTTGGTATCCCCCTTACCATTCCTTGTTTTTGAAGTTGGGAAAGACTTTCAAAGTTTAAATTTCCATATCAAACATGCCATAATCTAATGTGTGAAGTCCCTTATTCAATTGCTCCTGCAAAATATTTCTTCTTGGGAATGACTCTTCCTTTCATCCTTAGAATTTTTCCATCTTCATAACCTATCATTATTGTTTTGAAATTTTTATTTGTTTAGTTGATTTTAACCAATCCATTTTCCATGATAATTTGATGCCCTTCTTGTCGAATTAACACTAAATACAACAAATTTTCTTGAATGTTGGTACATATCAAACATAATTTTCTCTCCAACCCCTTGGAGAAAAATCTTTACATAACCTTTTCTTCATGGTGTGTGTGTGGTTTCATTAGCAAAAAATATTGAATTTAATTGGCATTCATGAAAATACCATGAAAATATATCATCTAAAATGCATGTGTTGTGTTGCACATGTATCCATTATCCATGCAAATTCATATTCACTTTGAAAAGAGTAATTAGACACCACTAAATCTCTTAACTATGATTTCTTAAGAGTAGTGAACAGATACTTAGAACTATTTTGATCATCATCTAGATCTTTGGCATTTGCATATTGTGTTGAATTTGAATTTTTATTGAAATTAGGAAACTCATCATTAGGATTTCTACAATAAGGTGCATAATGTCCAACTTTATTACATCTTCTACATGTGATTTGACTCATGTCACTTCCTATTCCATATTGATAGTTACAATTTGTAGGTCTTTTTGGTTGACTTCCTCTAAAATTGTTCAAACCCTATTGATTGAAATTATTGTTTCCTCTTCCTTGGATATGACCTTGGCCATGTCCTCAATAAGAAGACTGATTTTGATTACCACTTAAGTTTCTATCATTGATGGGAGCACCTCTTCCTCTTGAAATTTTAGGTAATGTCTTACCTTAGCTTAATCATGTATAAAAAACATATTCTCCTAATTGTTTCTTCTTCCCAAATGTTTTATCATGTTAAGCCAATAATTCACTCAAATTTTTAAATGTAGTTTTATTCAATTTATCAGTCAACTATAGAGTTTCTAGAAAATTCTTATAGGAGGGTGGAAACTTCGCAATAAATATGGTTACTATCAAACTATCATCCACTATAGGAAATTGTTGGAGAAAGACATTTTAGGACCATTTTTGGGAATCGTGCAAGAAAAACCATGTGATAAGTGGGCTAAGGATCAAAGCACACGAAAGAAAGGAAAGTGGTTAGCACATTTTCAAGGGTTAGGGCGCGAAAGGAAGAAAACAATTAGAAGTTATTAGGCATTTTGGTCCATTTTGTAATGGGCTAAGCCCTAATGAAAATGTATAAATATGTAAAGGGTTTTTGAGTAGAAAAAAATCTATGGAAAAAAGAAGAAAATAATGTGAGAGTTTGAGATAGTGGGAGAGTGAGAAAGAGTTAAGTGTGCATTGTATGCACCAATGACAAGGGCATTTTTGGGGTAGAACTAACATATCAGGTATGAGCACAGTATGCACCTTTTGTAAGATATGACGATGAATGATAATATAAGAAGCCTGTCATTGTGGACGTAGCCAATATTGGGTGAACCATGTTAAAATATGGTGTCTTTGTGTTATGTTGTGATGTGTTTGTTTATTTTTATGTTTATTGCGCACACTTAATGTAACTTGGTTAATATGAATCTATGATATGTTGTTATGGTTCTGAGCACGTAATGAATGATATAATGAATGGATGTTAAGTAAAATGGCTATAATGAATGCATCCCTTCCCTTCATGACCATGAAAACCTAGTTCCTGCATTCCCCATAGATACCTCAAGTGAGACTTCACTTGCTTGCAGGTGATGCCGAAAGGGATGGTATCTTAAGGGTTTTGTTGGTGAATTAATGTTGAGCCCCGAGTCATCCCACTACGCACCAACATAAATCTTACCTTACTTATTTCTTTCTTGATGTTCTTTAATTTGGAAATGTATTCTAGCACATCACAAACATCATTTAATTTTTGTTGAAGAAAATTTAATTGTAGATCAACCCTTTTCATTTTAGGTTATGTGTCAAACAAATATTTCAATGTATTCTAGGCAGACCATGCATAAAGGGAATTTTCAATGTGAATGTACATTTCTTCATTCATTGAATATTTTAAAAGTTCCAAATCTTTTCATCTTTCAATACCCTCTTAATCAGTGGAGCGGAATAAGTGCATTTTCTGGGTCTTTTATCTCCACTACATATATATTTCCATATTCCATTATATATGAGTGTTCTCTCGGTATGTTGACTCCAAGTTTTATAATTGTTGGAGCCCTTCAATTTATCTGATTTTAAAAATAGATTTACAAGATTTGACATTTTTTACGATGAGTGTTTTTTTTTGAAATACTTTTATGTGATTTTTTGCACCAATTAAATGCTAATCAACAAATAATCAAATGAAACACATGAGAGACAACATAAGAATTGTGTTACACACTTCACTCTCCACTAAAAAATAACTATAGGGACTTGGCCTTGATCCATTTATAGTCTTATGAAAAAGATGTTGATTTAACTTTGCACTTGGCTATAATCATCTCTTGTATAATTGAGTGTTACAAAAGATTTTCAAATCACAATTTCATCAAATGTTCAAAATTTTATGAACATCCTCATGTATTTCCCAACAAATTTTGGAGAAACAATTTATAAAAATACAAATGACCTCTAAAATAAACATTATTTAGAACTTTAAAGATTTGAATTTTTTTCTTAATTACATCATGTCATAAACGTATTTGTAATCACACCAAAAGTAACTATATTTCAAAGTTTAAATTTACTCACATGTAGTAATTATATAATCCTCTATCATACTTTATTTTAATTAAAAATATATAAAAAAATTCCCCTTTTCCTTAAAACTCCCAATGAAACCTTCTAGATATGGAAGTCCTTTATGCATTTCCTTTAAGGAGGATGCATGTTGGATTTACTCCACACACACATAGGATTTATTTTTCCTAAGTTCCTAAGGTTTTTCCTATGTTTATTATTCATTATTTAGTCTCCTAAGTTTAGGGGAGAATATTCCACCTAGAGAATATTCTCTTCAGTTGACACTTCAGTTTGACTAGTTGAGTTGAGTCTAGATGTTGCATTGGTTTTGTCACCATGCAACATTGGGATCATCACCATGATAATGAACATTATCCTTGGTTTCATCACCATGATAATGAACATTATCCTTGGTTTCATCACCATAATGGCGCATTACCCCTTATTCTTGATCTACTCCTCACTACACTATGTTTTAGTAAGTTAACTGAAGACCGGTTGACTAGTTAACTCAACTAGGTGGCAGTTCACTCACATAATTGTTGGTGTGTGTCCATATCACTATAGACCACCACTATGGTGCATTGGTTCTCCTCCAGTGCACATTGATTGAGTTATGCAGAGTATATCATGTGTAAATTATTCATTATTCATCACAATTAATGAGAATTCTTTCACTTATTCTCTCTTGCTTCTTCTTTCTCAATTTCTCTCTACAAACGTGTGTGGTATTTTATAGCTAGATATATTCTATGTAGGTTCAACACATTTACATGGTATCGGATCCAACATACTTCTAAACAAAATCTACACCAATTTTTTTGCAGGTACAAAAGGTTGAAGACAATAAAAAGATGGATTTCCCAAAAGAAATCATTCTTACACCTTACAATTACTTTTCATGGAAGTAGAAAATAGTCATACATCTTGGAACTAGAGCATTGTACAGGTTAGCCTTGAATACATAAACATAACTGATATCAGCCATAGAAAAATACAAGTATCTAAATCGAATGGATCAACCATTTGGAACGATTTGCAGTCTTATTTCTCATGATCTTGTTTTTCACATATCTTCCTGTAAAACCCCTAATGAAGCCTGGAAACCTTGGAAGGGATCTTTGGAAAATAGGATGAGATGAGGGGACACATGTTGGAGGTGGAATTTCTCACATTGGATCCAAAAATCTTCGACAATATCCAATATTTCTTTAAAATATTCAAGGATTTACTATCACAACTCAAAGCTTGCGGGGTTGATAAATCTAAGGAGGAGAAAAAAATGGTTCTCACCATTATCTCCAAAATTGGTCCTGAATTCTCCGTGTTCGTATCAACATTAAATTCATTCAAATTCGCCTTTGGAGCCACCTGGAAGATGCCTTCTCTTGAGGACTTTATCGAATCCCTAACACAAGAGAAAACCAAGCTCATCAACATGGGAAAAATCAAAGGCCCAAAGGTGCATGCACTTACTATGAAATTTGGAAACTATCAATATCAAAAATCTAAAGATAAAGAAATAAGGAAATCTCATGCACATCTAAAGAATAAAGGGTACTCAAAACCCTTCACCGATGCCTCTGGATCCAAAGGTGGAAAGGGAAGAAAAGGGGAGAAATGCATGTACTTCCATAAAGGATTCCATCCAAAATCTGCATGCATGTAGAAAAAAATAGATATAATGACTCAAATACTTCATAAAAACAACCTTGGAGATCACATCCCCAAGGGTTCCAAGAAGAATAAGCCAGAAGATCAAAATCCCAAGAAAGGAAATTCTAGCCATGCCTTGATTGCCATCAACTCCTCTCTCGATGATTGGAACGTAGATTCAGGAGCATCACATCACATGGATGCCACAAAAGTAGTCTATTATTCATTGGATACATGCAAAGGTCCTCCTATTCTGATGGGGGACAACTCTCCAGTCGAGATCACTGACAAAAGAAGGATTGAACTCACCAACGGAAGCTTCGAGAATGTGTTGCACGTTCCCAAACTTTTCATCAATCTTCTCTCTGTGTATCAGATGACGAATTCCAACACCGGAAATAAATTCATATTCAATCCAAATGCAGTGTACATATATGACATGCAAACCAATTCCAGGGTTGCTACCGGTGAGGTAAATCATCAATCTAGATCGTATACATTTTCTGAATTTATTGAACCAGATTTTTGTTTACTACTTACCCATGCTCATGAAAGTAGTAGGATATGGCATGAAAGGTTCAAAAATTTGAATTTCATATGTATCCGACAAATTAGCAAGAAAATATTGGTTGATGGTTTTCGAGTAAAATATATGTTATCTATTTTGACATTAAATTGTCAACCTGGGGCTCGTAGGCTTCGAGGTGCCAGCACTATATGTGCAGGTCTAGAGCTTTAATCTATCCTAGCCTAGCCTAATCTACTCTAACGCCAATAAAATCAAATAATGAATAGATTTAATGAACTTCAAACAAGGAATTGATGGACTATTTCTAAATAAGCAAATAGAAATCTATTTTAAATCTAGTTAATCTATTCAATTTTTTAAGTAAGCAACAATAAGTAAGTTGTTTATCCTTGAGAAAATAAGCAAGTAAACAACTAACCTATCAAGACTATTTTGAAAAGTGAACTCTATTCTTAAAAAGAACTCATAACCATTTCTATTCTACAAAGAATAAACACTAATTCAAGCAAATCCCCAAACCCATAACTAACACTAATTAGAAATTTTAATTCTAATTTGTAACTAAAATAACATTGAAAATACTCCGTATAGAAATATACAAACTCAAAACTAATTCAAGTAAATTTACAAACTCGTGATCTCATGATTAAAAATCTTAATTCATACACACTCTTCTAATTAAAATTGAAATCCAAATCCACAACTGAGATTTTATAATCTAAACTAAACTAATTCTACCATTAAAACTCATATTTCAAAACTAGAATGTTGTAACAAAACATAACTCCAAAATCTATTCCTATCATATCGTACTAAAGTAAGATAAATGAACCAAATAGATTTATGAAAGCATAATTGAACTGATAATTAAATTTAGCTTGTTTACATCTAATAAAACTTGCAACTATTAATCCATTGAAGCTTGCAAACAATCCTAAATTTAAACTTTGTTTACACCAATCCTTTGTTCACATAATACTCTATTTTAATTTGCAGAAGCTAATTTAAAAATTCAATAAATCATCTAAGTTAGTAGCCTACAGAGCAATTGTTAATAAATAAGAAACACAGCGTGACAAATAACCAGCTCCTATAAGAAATCCTCAATTTTAAAGAAAGATGATTTAGATAAGCAAATTACAATTAACATGTACAGTAATTAAAACTGAAAAACGCATACAACAAGGAAACATGTAACAATTCTAACTAAGAAAATAAAACACACAATATATCTATCTATACATTCACTCATACCACTTGTGGGACCCCTAGTAGGTCTTGGATATCGTTCAACAACAAGACACAGTCACAAAATTAACATGGCATTGATATTAATCATGAAAACAGAGTTTTACAACAAAATCAAAATAATTTATGTTTGTATGTATACAGATTCGTTTTTCTTCCTGGCATGGACATTGAGTATTTATAGAGTGTTTACAAAGCTGATAGGTCGACCTCTAATCCTCTCATAATAGTTTGTGCATAACAAAATCAGTTACATCATTAAAAATCAAATTTTGTTGAGGAATCTTCATTAAATTCTTGAAACAAAGTGAGTAAATAGGCCATGGATATTGGGCATCTTCAATGGAAAGAAGAAAATTCTGGTAGGACACCGGGCAAGAGGGATCCTAAGGGAGAAAAACCCATGTGTCAGAATTTCATAACGGTGCCCCAAGATATGCGGATCTCCAACTCCTCTACACTCAGAGTGTCAGATGGAGTATTGGAGTATTGGAGGGTCGAATCGACAACCACAAACTGCTCTGAATCTGTTTACAATTTTAGGAAATGGCCCGCCTGGGACCTAATTGGGCACATTGGGCATAAAAACCATGTGTCGTATTTTTATGATTCAACTTCCTCTTCACATAACTTAAAATCTAAGTTCGTTTCCTGGAACAATGTCGGATGAAGGTCTGGATGGATGGTCGGATCACATTTTTGACATGTTGCAAACAAACAAGAAACGTTAGATGAGTGTAACCATTCAAATGAATATGAATTGATCATAAAACCATTTCAAAATGATGAATACACATACCTTGTGCCATTCCATGGCAAATTGATGTATAAATCTTGATAATACCTTTAAAATGGCTAAATGAGATCATAGCATATGTAATATCGCATGCAAAAAGGATTTGATCATCACAATAAAACAGTCAAAACATGAACCCAACATTACCCCCATGCCTAAGGATTTGTAGGTCCCATTGCAAACAAAAATTAATCACCCGACATAACTAGACTCATGAAGGAGGGGGTGGATTGGCTTTAGAAGCTTCTCCCTCTTGTCTTGGGGATTTTGTCTTGGGCCTTTTATGATTTTTGTAGATGCCTATCCATATCTTTTTCTCTTCCAATTGTTGAATCAACTGAGCATTTTCTTGTTGCAGTTTATCAATATCTAGGCTTTGATCAGATGGCTCAAGAGGGGAAGGCTTAGGTATATCAACTTTAGAAGATGGTGTAGGCATCTGGGAGGAAGTAGTAACATTGTTTTTGTGAGGAAGACTTGGTGTGATAAGTTCATATTTGATCAAGTTTCCTTTGTTATCATTCTACAACTGTTACATGGATAATTTGAGTGTAAGCATTCTTCCCTTGCAAAACATAGATTAACAAAAGCTATAAAGTATAATGCATAGAAGGGTTATTAATTATACACATAAATTATCTTAGCAGTATAGAGTTTATCATTTTAATAAAAACAATTGTCGATATAATAGCCTAGAATATCATAAAAACAATATAGCATAATTTTTACAGAGATTCTACTTCCTCTTATCATGGATTATAATATATATGGGTAATGTTTATCATTTTTCAGCTCAAGAAACCCCTCCCCCACTCCTAAGTATTGTGACACCTCACAATAAAAAATATAGGGAACTAGTCAATTCTCCCAATAGCCTAAGAATTATAGGTTGTTAAGTGTAGAGATAAATTTCACATATCAGTC
>ML795829.1:321232-355341 GCA_009831015.1 Picea engelmannii
GAATCCTCGGGTTGATAAATTAATTTTAAACTAAGGTTGTTTTTAGGACATCTTTAGAGCCAACATCTACCCTGAAAAAAATAACCCACAATTTTATGCCAAGGAAAGTGCTCTGATACCACTTGTAAGGTACTAGATTTATTATAATAGATAAAAATAGGAAATATTGTAGAGAATAACAATGGAACAACACAATAGATGAGACCACAACACCAAAATAATACCTTTATTGATAGGAAAAAATGTTCAGTTGCCTCTTCAAGGGGGCAACCTCCAGCAAAGCAGAGCTCTATTATAATAATTCTCAAGAAAAGACTTCTCATTCCCTCGACTCATATTTATACTAAATCTATCTATCAAAATAAAAATCTATAGGAATATCTTCTAGAAGTGGAGGCTTTTATTAGGTCTTCTTACATTTGACTTATTCTTTCTTATTACTAGGCCTTATTAATATTGTCCTTTATTACATGGAAAATATATTATTCTACCTACGTGAGGGGTTAGGGAGGTTAGGTCCCTAACAACTGGAGAATTGGGAATTTGGTGCTTCCAATGAATATTATTTTATATATGAGAAAGTGTTATTTGGTTTTCTCCCATTTGGGTTTCCACGTAAATTTTGATGTATTTTGCACTTGATGTGATGTTGATTATGTTTCTATGCTCATGATATACTAATGTTATATTGATGATACACTGATGATATATTGTTGATTAAGTTGAAGTTTATATAGTGTGGTTAAAAGTGGTAAAATTTATCATACTGATTCACCCCATTCCCCCTCAATATTCCATCATACAAACCAATGCTCCTTACTTGGTTTCTTTTTCATCGTATTTTCCTCCTTATCCACTTTCTGTTCCAACTTATTGAGAAGCCTTTCAATCTCAATAAAATATTTACTTTATGTTTTATCAATGATAACATCTTGACTGACAAAAAGCTTACCATTAGATAAGATTCGATAGACCTTCTTCTCATCAGAATATCTAATTATCATACACTTCATACCATGAGAGTCTAGCTTAGTCCTCTTTTCTTTAGGAACTAAAACATAGCATACTGAACCAAAGACATGAATATGATTAAATTTTGGTTTAAAACCATACCAAGCTTTAAATGGTGTGATTCCATCCAAAGAAGAAGCAGGAGATTCATTCCTTAAATAAACTTTAGTATGAATTGCTTCAACCCAATAAGGAACTTAACCCATTAAATTTTAACATAGATCTCACCATGCCCATCAAAGATCTATTCATTCTTTTTGTCACTCCATTTTTTTGTGGAATGTAGGAATTAGTAAATTTCCTTAAGATTACTTTATCCTTACAATAATTTTAGAATTCATTTAAAGTGAATTCCCCTCCATTATTTCTCCTCAAAGTGGCTATTTTTTTCCTTAGCTAATTTTTCATCCAAGTGAAGAAAACTTTTGAATTTCTCAAATGCCTCTAATTTTTATTTTAGGAAATATACTAATGTCATGTGACTGAAATCATCAATGAAAAGTAGGAAATAAGTAAATGAAGGTCCATAAATGTCACTATGGATAAATTTCAAACATTTTTTTGTTCTCCATGATCCCGTGGAGAATGCTTCTTGATTATGATTTCCATAAATACAAGCTTTAAAAATTGCATTTTCCTTTTTAAAGGTTGGTATCCCCCTTACCATTCCTTGTTTTTGAAGTTGGGAAAGACTTTCAAAGTTTAAATTTCCATATCAAACATGCCATAATCTAATGTGTGAAGTCCCTTATTCAATTGCTCCTGCAAAATATTTCTTCTTGGGAATGACTCTTCCTTTCATCCTTAGAATTTTTCCATCTTCATAACCTATCATTATTGTTTTGAAATTTTTATTTGTTTAGTTGATTTTAACCAATCCATTTTCCATGATAATTTGATGCCCTTCTTGTCGAATTAACACTAAATACAACAAATTTTCTTGAATGTTGGTACATATCAAACATAATTTTCTCTCCAACCCCTTGGAGAAAAATCTTTACATAACCTTTTCTTCATGGTGTGTGTGTGGTTTCATTAGCAAAAAATATTGAATTTAATTGGCATTCATGAAAATACCATGAAAATATATCATCTAAAATGCATGTGTTGTGTTGCACATGTATCCATTATCCATGCAAATTCATATTCACTTTGAAAAGAGTAATTAGACACCACTAAATCTCTTAACTATGATTTCTTAAGAGTAGTGAACAGATACTTAGAACTATTTTGATCATCATCTAGATCTTTGGCATTTGCATATTGTGTTGAATTTGAATTTTTATTGAAATTAGGAAACTCATCATTAGGATTTCTACAATAAGGTGCATAATGTCCAACTTTATTACATCTTCTACATGTGATTTGACTCATGTCACTTCCTATTCCATATTGATAGTTACAATTTGTAGGTCTTTTTGGTTGACTTCCTCTAAAATTGTTCAAACCCTATTGATTGAAATTATTGTTTCCTCTTCCTTGGATATGACCTTGGCCATGTCCTCAATAAGAAGACTGATTTTGATTACCACTTAAGTTTCTATCATTGATGGGAGCACCTCTTCCTCTTGAAATTTTAGGTAATGTCTTACCTTAGCTTAATCATGTATAAAAAACATATTCTCCTAATTGTTTCTTCTTCCCAAATGTTTTATCATGTTAAGCCAATAATTCACTCAAATTTTTAAATGTAGTTTTATTCAATTTATCAGTCAACTATAGAGTTTCTAGAAAATTCTTATAGGAGGGTGGAAACTTCGCAATAAATATGGTTACTATCAAACTATCATCCACTATAGGAAATTGTTGGAGAAAGACATTTTAGGACCATTTTTGGGAATCGTGCAAGAAAAACCATGTGATAAGTGGGCTAAGGATCAAAGCACACGAAAGAAAGGAAAGTGGTTAGCACATTTTCAAGGGTTAGGGCGCGAAAGGAAGAAAACAATTAGAAGTTATTAGGCATTTTGGTCCATTTTGTAATGGGCTAAGCCCTAATGAAAATGTATAAATATGTAAAGGGTTTTTGAGTAGAAAAAAATCTATGGAAAAAAGAAGAAAATAATGTGAGAGTTTGAGATAGTGGGAGAGTGAGAAAGAGTTAAGTGTGCATTGTATGCACCAATGACAAGGGCATTTTTGGGGTAGAACTAACATATCAGGTATGAGCACAGTATGCACCTTTTGTAAGATATGACGATGAATGATAATATAAGAAGCCTGTCATTGTGGACGTAGCCAATATTGGGTGAACCATGTTAAAATATGGTGTCTTTGTGTTATGTTGTGATGTGTTTGTTTATTTTTATGTTTATTGCGCACACTTAATGTAACTTGGTTAATATGAATCTATGATATGTTGTTATGGTTCTGAGCACGTAATGAATGATATAATGAATGGATGTTAAGTAAAATGGCTATAATGAATGCATCCCTTCCCTTCATGACCATGAAAACCTAGTTCCTGCATTCCCCATAGATACCTCAAGTGAGACTTCACTTGCTTGCAGGTGATGCCGAAAGGGATGGTATCTTAAGGGTTTTGTTGGTGAATTAATGTTGAGCCCCGAGTCATCCCACTACGCACCAACATAAATCTTACCTTACTTATTTCTTTCTTGATGTTCTTTAATTTGGAAATGTATTCTAGCACATCACAAACATCATTTAATTTTTGTTGAAGAAAATTTAATTGTAGATCAACCCTTTTCATTTTAGGTTATGTGTCAAACAAATATTTCAATGTATTCTAGGCAGACCATGCATAAAGGGAATTTTCAATGTGAATGTACATTTCTTCATTCATTGAATATTTTAAAAGTTCCAAATCTTTTCATCTTTCAATACCCTCTTAATCAGTGGAGCGGAATAAGTGCATTTTCTGGGTCTTTTATCTCCACTACATATATATTTCCATATTCCATTATATATGAGTGTTCTCTCGGTATGTTGACTCCAAGTTTTATAATTGTTGGAGCCCTTCAATTTATCTGATTTTAAAAATAGATTTACAAGATTTGACATTTTTTACGATGAGTGTTTTTTTTTGAAATACTTTTATGTGATTTTTTGCACCAATTAAATGCTAATCAACAAATAATCAAATGAAACACATGAGAGACAACATAAGAATTGTGTTACACACTTCACTCTCCACTAAAAAATAACTATAGGGACTTGGCCTTGATCCATTTATAGTCTTATGAAAAAGATGTTGATTTAACTTTGCACTTGGCTATAATCATCTCTTGTATAATTGAGTGTTACAAAAGATTTTCAAATCACAATTTCATCAAATGTTCAAAATTTTATGAACATCCTCATGTATTTCCCAACAAATTTTGGAGAAACAATTTATAAAAATACAAATGACCTCTAAAATAAACATTATTTAGAACTTTAAAGATTTGAATTTTTTTCTTAATTACATCATGTCATAAACGTATTTGTAATCACACCAAAAGTAACTATATTTCAAAGTTTAAATTTACTCACATGTAGTAATTATATAATCCTCTATCATACTTTATTTTAATTAAAAATATATAAAAAAATTCCCCTTTTCCTTAAAACTCCCAATGAAACCTTCTAGATATGGAAGTCCTTTATGCATTTCCTTTAAGGAGGATGCATGTTGGATTTACTCCACACACACATAGGATTTATTTTTCCTAAGTTCCTAAGGTTTTTCCTATGTTTATTATTCATTATTTAGTCTCCTAAGTTTAGGGGAGAATATTCCACCTAGAGAATATTCTCTTCAGTTGACACTTCAGTTTGACTAGTTGAGTTGAGTCTAGATGTTGCATTGGTTTTGTCACCATGCAACATTGGGATCATCACCATGATAATGAACATTATCCTTGGTTTCATCACCATGATAATGAACATTATCCTTGGTTTCATCACCATAATGGCGCATTACCCCTTATTCTTGATCTACTCCTCACTACACTATGTTTTAGTAAGTTAACTGAAGACCGGTTGACTAGTTAACTCAACTAGGTGGCAGTTCACTCACATAATTGTTGGTGTGTGTCCATATCACTATAGACCACCACTATGGTGCATTGGTTCTCCTCCAGTGCACATTGATTGAGTTATGCAGAGTATATCATGTGTAAATTATTCATTATTCATCACAATTAATGAGAATTCTTTCACTTATTCTCTCTTGCTTCTTCTTTCTCAATTTCTCTCTACAAACGTGTGTGGTATTTTATAGCTAGATATATTCTATGTAGGTTCAACACATTTACATGGTATCGGATCCAACATACTTCTAAACAAAATCTACACCAATTTTTTTGCAGGTACAAAAGGTTGAAGACAATAAAAAGATGGATTTCCCAAAAGAAATCATTCTTACACCTTACAATTACTTTTCATGGAAGTAGAAAATAGTCATACATCTTGGAACTAGAGCATTGTACAGGTTAGCCTTGAATACATAAACATAACTGATATCAGCCATAGAAAAATACAAGTATCTAAATCGAATGGATCAACCATTTGGAACGATTTGCAGTCTTATTTCTCATGATCTTGTTTTTCACATATCTTCCTGTAAAACCCCTAATGAAGCCTGGAAACCTTGGAAGGGATCTTTGGAAAATAGGATGAGATGAGGGGACACATGTTGGAGGTGGAATTTCTCACATTGGATCCAAAAATCTTCGACAATATCCAATATTTCTTTAAAATATTCAAGGATTTACTATCACAACTCAAAGCTTGCGGGGTTGATAAATCTAAGGAGGAGAAAAAAATGGTTCTCACCATTATCTCCAAAATTGGTCCTGAATTCTCCGTGTTCGTATCAACATTAAATTCATTCAAATTCGCCTTTGGAGCCACCTGGAAGATGCCTTCTCTTGAGGACTTTATCGAATCCCTAACACAAGAGAAAACCAAGCTCATCAACATGGGAAAAATCAAAGGCCCAAAGGTGCATGCACTTACTATGAAATTTGGAAACTATCAATATCAAAAATCTAAAGATAAAGAAATAAGGAAATCTCATGCACATCTAAAGAATAAAGGGTACTCAAAACCCTTCACCGATGCCTCTGGATCCAAAGGTGGAAAGGGAAGAAAAGGGGAGAAATGCATGTACTTCCATAAAGGATTCCATCCAAAATCTGCATGCATGTAGAAAAAAATAGATATAATGACTCAAATACTTCATAAAAACAACCTTGGAGATCACATCCCCAAGGGTTCCAAGAAGAATAAGCCAGAAGATCAAAATCCCAAGAAAGGAAATTCTAGCCATGCCTTGATTGCCATCAACTCCTCTCTCGATGATTGGAACGTAGATTCAGGAGCATCACATCACATGGATGCCACAAAAGTAGTCTATTATTCATTGGATACATGCAAAGGTCCTCCTATTCTGATGGGGGACAACTCTCCAGTCGAGATCACTGACAAAAGAAGGATTGAACTCACCAACGGAAGCTTCGAGAATGTGTTGCACGTTCCCAAACTTTTCATCAATCTTCTCTCTGTGTATCAGATGACGAATTCCAACACCGGAAATAAATTCATATTCAATCCAAATGCAGTGTACATATATGACATGCAAACCAATTCCAGGGTTGCTACCGGTGAGGTAAATCATCAATCTAGATCGTATACATTTTCTGAATTTATTGAACCAGATTTTTGTTTACTACTTACCCATGCTCATGAAAGTAGTAGGATATGGCATGAAAGGTTCAAAAATTTGAATTTCATATGTATCCGACAAATTAGCAAGAAAATATTGGTTGATGGTTTTCGAGTAAAATATATGTTATCTATTTTGACATTAAATTGTCAACCTGGGGCTCGTAGGCTTCGAGGTGCCAGCACTATATGTGCAGGTCTAGAGCTTTAATCTATCCTAGCCTAGCCTAATCTACTCTAACGCCAATAAAATCAAATAATGAATAGATTTAATGAACTTCAAACAAGGAATTGATGGACTATTTCTAAATAAGCAAATAGAAATCTATTTTAAATCTAGTTAATCTATTCAATTTTTTAAGTAAGCAACAATAAGTAAGTTGTTTATCCTTGAGAAAATAAGCAAGTAAACAACTAACCTATCAAGACTATTTTGAAAAGTGAACTCTATTCTTAAAAAGAACTCATAACCATTTCTATTCTACAAAGAATAAACACTAATTCAAGCAAATCCCCAAACCCATAACTAACACTAATTAGAAATTTTAATTCTAATTTGTAACTAAAATAACATTGAAAATACTCCGTATAGAAATATACAAACTCAAAACTAATTCAAGTAAATTTACAAACTCGTGATCTCATGATTAAAAATCTTAATTCATACACACTCTTCTAATTAAAATTGAAATCCAAATCCACAACTGAGATTTTATAATCTAAACTAAACTAATTCTACCATTAAAACTCATATTTCAAAACTAGAATGTTGTAACAAAACATAACTCCAAAATCTATTCCTATCATATCGTACTAAAGTAAGATAAATGAACCAAATAGATTTATGAAAGCATAATTGAACTGATAATTAAATTTAGCTTGTTTACATCTAATAAAACTTGCAACTATTAATCCATTGAAGCTTGCAAACAATCCTAAATTTAAACTTTGTTTACACCAATCCTTTGTTCACATAATACTCTATTTTAATTTGCAGAAGCTAATTTAAAAATTCAATAAATCATCTAAGTTAGTAGCCTACAGAGCAATTGTTAATAAATAAGAAACACAGCGTGACAAATAACCAGCTCCTATAAGAAATCCTCAATTTTAAAGAAAGATGATTTAGATAAGCAAATTACAATTAACATGTACAGTAATTAAAACTGAAAAACGCATACAACAAGGAAACATGTAACAATTCTAACTAAGAAAATAAAACACACAATATATCTATCTATACATTCACTCATACCACTTGTGGGACCCCTAGTAGGTCTTGGATATCGTTCAACAACAAGACACAGTCACAAAATTAACATGGCATTGATATTAATCATGAAAACAGAGTTTTACAACAAAATCAAAATAATTTATGTTTGTATGTATACAGATTCGTTTTTCTTCCTGGCATGGACATTGAGTATTTATAGAGTGTTTACAAAGCTGATAGGTCGACCTCTAATCCTCTCATAATAGTTTGTGCATAACAAAATCAGTTACATCATTAAAAATCAAATTTTGTTGAGGAATCTTCATTAAATTCTTGAAACAAAGTGAGTAAATAGGCCATGGATATTGGGCATCTTCAATGGAAAGAAGAAAATTCTGGTAGGACACCGGGCAAGAGGGATCCTAAGGGAGAAAAACCCATGTGTCAGAATTTCATAACGGTGCCCCAAGATATGCGGATCTCCAACTCCTCTACACTCAGAGTGTCAGATGGAGTATTGGAGTATTGGAGGGTCGAATCGACAACCACAAACTGCTCTGAATCTGTTTACAATTTTAGGAAATGGCCCGCCTGGGACCTAATTGGGCACATTGGGCATAAAAACCATGTGTCGTATTTTTATGATTCAACTTCCTCTTCACATAACTTAAAATCTAAGTTCGTTTCCTGGAACAATGTCGGATGAAGGTCTGGATGGATGGTCGGATCACATTTTTGACATGTTGCAAACAAACAAGAAACGTTAGATGAGTGTAACCATTCAAATGAATATGAATTGATCATAAAACCATTTCAAAATGATGAATACACATACCTTGTGCCATTCCATGGCAAATTGATGTATAAATCTTGATAATACCTTTAAAATGGCTAAATGAGATCATAGCATATGTAATATCGCATGCAAAAAGGATTTGATCATCACAATAAAACAGTCAAAACATGAACCCAACATTACCCCCATGCCTAAGGATTTGTAGGTCCCATTGCAAACAAAAATTAATCACCCGACATAACTAGACTCATGAAGGAGGGGGTGGATTGGCTTTAGAAGCTTCTCCCTCTTGTCTTGGGGATTTTGTCTTGGGCCTTTTATGATTTTTGTAGATGCCTATCCATATCTTTTTCTCTTCCAATTGTTGAATCAACTGAGCATTTTCTTGTTGCAGTTTATCAATATCTAGGCTTTGATCAGATGGCTCAAGAGGGGAAGGCTTAGGTATATCAACTTTAGAAGATGGTGTAGGCATCTGGGAGGAAGTAGTAACATTGTTTTTGTGAGGAAGACTTGGTGTGATAAGTTCATATTTGATCAAGTTTCCTTTGTTATCATTCTACAACTGTTACATGGATAATTTGAGTGTAAGCATTCTTCCCTTGCAAAACATAGATTAACAAAAGCTATAAAGTATAATGCATAGAAGGGTTATTAATTATACACATAAATTATCTTAGCAGTATAGAGTTTATCATTTTAATAAAAACAATTGTCGATATAATAGCCTAGAATATCATAAAAACAATATAGCATAATTTTTACAGAGATTCTACTTCCTCTTATCATGGATTATAATATATATGGGTAATGTTTATCATTTTTCAGCTCAAGAAACCCCTCCCCCACTCCTAAGTATTGTGACACCTCACAATAAAAAATATAGGGAACTAGTCAATTCTCCCAATAGCCTAAGAATTATAGGTTGTTAAGTGTAGAGATAAATTTCACATATCAGTCTGACGAATGGTTAGAATATGGCCCCGCCTATAGTATAGAATATCCTACATATAGTTAAGAAGAGTTAGGCGAGAGAGTCTTAATATAGTCTTAAATTTAGTTCCCAACGAAAGATTTATGGAGTTCATTGACCTTTGCTTAACCATGCATACTTCTTTTCAGCTTTATCTACAAGTAATGTCGTACATGAGGACAAGTTTAATATTTAGGAATTTTATTTGTTATTTTTTTTCAAATTATCATCCTCGCTAGATAGAATGCCCCGCTGCCAGCAAGCCTGTTTAGTACTCCAACGGGTTTACCTAGTCATACCACAGGCCAGTAACTACTGTCGGCAGACCTGTTCAGTATCCCAATGGGTTAGCCTCTTACACCCTCAAAGACTAGTCCACCATATTTTAATATAAAGGTTTCTTTGTGCAAGAATATGGGGAGATAGGTCTGAAAAGCGTTTCTCTTTCTTTTTTAGATTGGTATGATATTTATGTTAGAGGATGACTCTCCTTTATGTATTCCTTAGAGATTGTCTTGATGTAAGGGGTACTTAAGCGAATGTAGCCTATCTAAAGATATGGTATAATTAATCATTTTTAGTGTGTAGTGGATGATACCATTGGGAAAGAACAAAAAGGTATCTTTAGGCTCAACTCACTTTTTTTTTTTTTTTTAAGTTATTGTGATGTTTCCATGGCTAACTGATAATCAGACCTCCTTGTTACTCTTTAATAAAGATACTTTACTCACTTACTCAGGGTTCTTGGGGAAATTGTACTAGAAACCTCTAAGTTTGATAGTCAAGGTATCACTTCCTTATATCCTCTAGTGGTGGAGGTTTAAGAGAAACTTCCATTAAAGATGCCTTGAGAAGAAAAGAAGATGGAAATCTTTGAAAAAATGTGGCCAATTACAATAAGTCATTATTCAATTGATTCCTAGCAGACAACAAGGTTCAAATATAGAAATATTGTTGAAGGAAAATACTTCCTTTTTGTCTCGTTGAAATTGTCCACTTGTGGTGACATAAATACTTACAATGATCTCTAAAACTATTTGTCAGAAACCACACTCTAAAATATAAAAAACCAATGAGATCAATGAGATCAAGTCACAGGAACATGTATCTCATAGTTATTTTATTAAAAAGAAAATGTAAAATGAGGTTGCATTAGACTTTTAGCTAAACTAACAACAAACAATTTTTATTTACTATCCTACTCTACCTAAAAAGAAAGGAAAATCGTTATTCAAGTGTAAGAAAGTTTCCAATGTAACCATGTGTGGAGCAAGATAAGAAACATACCCATATCTTCATATGAAAAATTTACCACAGTGATTACATGGATATGAAGAACCAACCAACCTACTTGTTTTGGCACCAGAAGGTGTTGAAGAAGAGAATAGTATTGTGGCCTGATGACCTCTTGAAACCAAATTTCAATGTAATCTTGATGTTCATCAACAATAATTTATATTCTCTCCTTCATCATTCCATGCATATCCTCTTCTTCTGGATGAATAGTTTCTGAAGTATATAAAGGATTTGTTGAGATGGATGTTGAGAACTCCTCAATCTCAGGTCTTAGTGATTGCTCTCCTCTGGATGCAACCCATAATTTTTCAGATTCTTTCACAGTTTGGCAAGGAAAATAATTTTGTAGCTCATAGGACCTTGATTCTTCTAATAGTTTCGGAGAGGTAGACATGTTCTTGACTATTGTCAAGATGTGTTCTTCCTGAAAAGAAGAGATCTCATCTATTGCTAGGATTTGAGAGAGTTCTCCCAAAATAATGCTCACCTTCAAATCCATTATGTTGGTTGATGGGTCCTACCTCACACAGGGATTGGTGTCTAGGGTTTAAAACAACCAATTTTTATTTATTAGTAATATAGATTTTTTTTTAAGTTTTTAATCACGACTACCTAAAAGATGAAAGACATATTTAAAGAAGATTTGCGCAAACCAAACACACCACGCTTGCAATAAATCACACTTGCAGAAAAGAAATCAAAGGATAAAATAAAATATGGTTGCAGGAACAAAATCAAACACACACGTGTATGAAAGTAAACACACTAGAAGGAAAAATAAACACACTTTACAAAAGGGAAGTAGACTTGCATGAAAGAAATAAAACTTGCATAGAATAAATAAAAGAAAACACTCTTGTAGTAAAATAAGCACACTGGCAGGAAAACTAAATTGTGGGAAAGTAAACACACTGTGTAGGAAAGAAAGAATGCTTGAGGGAAAGTAAATTGCGGAAAAGTAAGCACACTATGTAGGAAAGAAATAACGCTTGCGGGAAAGTAAACAAACTGGGAAAAGCAATCAAACTAAGAAAATTAAGCAAACTTGCATAAACAATAACAATTCTTGTAGAAAGGGAACAACAAGGATTTGGAGCGACCCATTAAAATGGATGCATAGGTTCTTACCTCTCATATTAAAGTTTATCCTCCCCCTTGTTGTGTAATTAAAGGCTACCTACCTACCTAAGCTCAAATCCCTTTCAACAACTCCCTAACAACGATGCCAAAAATGTCGAGTAAAATATATGCTATTTATTTCGACATTAAATTGTCAAAGCGGGGCTCATAGGATTCGAGGTGCTAGCACTGTATGTGAGGGTCTAGAGCTCTAATATAGCCTAGTGTTATAGCAAGATTTGCCTCACCATTGCTATCTTGCACAGAGGGCCTTTTTCCATTTCCCTATGCAGAATTATCATCCCTTTTTTAATGAATCCATAGCTAAAACATACATTTTTCCACATAGATGCTCCCTATCAGTTATACAAGATGCGTATACGTTTGATGCTCCACTGCAACTCACGTATATCAGGATTTGTGCCAAAAAATACAAAATGAGGTTGGGTTTCCATGTCATGACAGGAGATCTATGATCCTTGGCCTTCCATATACTGGAAACGTTCCAACTCGGCCCTTCGGTTGCATTCTAAAGGCTATAAGAGCACGATTTTTGAGCTATGGAAAAAGAGAAAGAATTCAACTTTGAGAGCAAAGTTACTCTGGAGAAATTACTTCATATTGAGTCTGCATCCCTTTGTCCCTCAATTTTGAACACAATGTTCAGCCCCCAAGCTCTTCCCTTATTATTGAGAGGACCTCTTTGCCTCTTTCTCATTAGCTTGCCTTTGGTGGAGGATTGAAGTGGTGGAGACCCAGTTGGAAGGATCTTGGTTTCTTGGTTTCAAACCGTGCCAACACGAAAGTCTGTAATGTTGACACTTTTGCTGATCAATTATTAATAGAAATACTCTTTTCCCATCCTATTGGTATCTTGTAAATATATGATTATTATCCATGGGTGTGTATGCAATGTCTATTAATGGATTATGCTATCTGATGTGCTAATCCCTTTTATATCATCACTATATACTTGCTTTGCTTGTTTGTTGAGAACTTCTTGCAGGTATAAAGCTTTGGGTCAAAGTGTTCAACAATGGAACATCATCAAACGTTGGATCGAGGTAGGCCTTTTTCTTGTATTGCACATTAGTCTATATAGCATATGTTGGAATTGAGTTGATTTTTTCAGTCACTTCTATCTGTTGTGGTTTATCCTTGGCCATAGAGAGTTTTTCCCTTGTAACAGAAATGGTGACTCCACCGGGGATAGATCTTCCTTCTAAGGGTTGAAGTACTTTTTCTTCTTACATTGCTCTTTTTCCTTTGTGTTTCTTGTTGTATCAATGCTTGAAAAATCCTATTCACTCTGAGTCTGATTTTTCATCCTTTTACCCTTGCCTGGCCTTGTTTAAAGCATATACGCCTTTTTTTCCTTGACAGACACGTATACATGCTTGTTGTCTCACTACAATAAGTGTATATACACTCTGTTCTCCTGAACAATCGTGTATGCCACTTCCCCTTGCTCATTTGCTTGGTTGAGTGACTACTGGGTAGGATTTAAAGATTGTTGAGCCTTCTTAGGTCTCTATAGTGTCTGTTGAGATTATCTGGGATGACAAGAGGCCTTTTTGGAGTTGAATTTTTGGGCGTAGTCTTTCTCTTTTTTTTATATTTTTAATTTGTCCTTGGCTTCTAGGTTGTTTGCTTGGCTGCCTAGTATTCTACTTGAGCTACTGCTTTTATACATAGTAGAATTCCTATGTCAAGTTGCTTATCAGTCTATGCATTTTCTTTTTAGAATATTGAAAATACAAAAAATAGGCATTTTGCATTGGTTGGCATTTTTGTCTTTGAATTTTTATCATTAGCTTAGCACATTTAACGAAACATTGTATTTTACTTCTGAATTGCAGATTTGAAATTGAAGACTGCACTGTTTTTATTAGCATATCATTCATTGAAAAGTTAAAGATAGACTTTGCATTATATCCGTATTTATTTTCTGGCAGAGTCATAACACCATGAGTTTCACTTCCATACCTTTTTGAGTAACCACAACCAATAAACTTTATGCTTTAAACTAAAATTGATTAGTCATGATTTTATTTTTAGGGTGCACAAACTAGCTTAGGATTTAGTGCCTTGGAATAGGATTTTGTGAGTAAAATTCTCCAAGGCAATTAAATCAAATATGTGTCTAAGACAGGGAGTTGAGCAGTCCATTGTATAATCGGTAAGATCAGGAGGCTCCGTTCACACTAGAGTTAATCATGAGGTCGCACAAAGTTAGTTGAAGGGATAACCCCTGGATACTCACCTAGCATGAGAGATATTTCTATGGATTCGTATTTGGGGATCTTGCTAGTGCCTATACCTCTATGAGAGGTGGTGATTTCAAGGTTTCAGGCTTTGCTACCCTTCCCATATGATGATCCGGACTTATGACTGCTCGCCTTTGCATCGGTTATACAATGGTTTATTAGTTGCTTGACTTAGGTATCTCATAGGTTACTTGTAGGGGTTATTCTGCTTGTACCCTGAGTCAGATAAGGGTCGGACAACACACAACCTTTATGGAGGATTACCTCTCCGGGGGGGTTTGACCAACTGGTTGTTAATCCCACGAGGGCCCTTATAACTGATTTTGTTGCCTCCAAACTTTAGCAGGGAGTCTCAAGTCCCTCCTGGATGAGACATACCTTATTTTGCGAGGGAGGCCACTCAGCCACTTTAGCCCATTTGCATGCATATTGGTCGTTTGACTTTTTGGTATTCTCTTTGACTACTAGTTGGCCATAGGATATGTTTTTATTTGTGGAAGAGTCGTAATTCATCATGGAGTCAGACCAGCTTCCTCGCAGGTCATGTTGGTTATTACAATTACCACTAGTTTTCAAGTCCTTTCCTTCTAAAAGGCGTAGAGTTATCAATAGTGGTACACACACATCCACTTTTTAGACTTGTGATCCCACAAGGATGAGTACCAAGTCTAGTCTTCAGAACAATGGGAGTTCTTCGACTCCCAATCCCAATATAATTAATGGCACTCCTTTGACACCTGCAACCACTACAGTTGCAGTGCCGGAGGCTTACACTGGTACTATGGCTCAGCCTGTAGTTAATGCTTCATCTCTTGCCTCGAACCCTTTTGGGGGTTTTGGGTACTCATCGAGTTACAATGTTCAGACCATCCCCATGGCTTCTTGATCCAAAAAATGAGGTATTACTGATCAATTGCAAGTTATTTTAATGTACTTTAGGCATCAAATTGATAAGAATGAGAAATACATAAACTTATTATCTTGTTTGCGGAATATCAAATGTGACTTTTACTTGATGCTTATTAATGAATAAAGAGATCAGCCATTAATATCCATGATGCAAATGAAGAGAATAGAACAGAAAAAACAGAAAGAGAAATAGAGACAAGAGGTTGATAACGGAGTTCACCAATCGTTGGCTATGTCTCCGGGCCCGCTTCCAAGTGGAGGACCTCTTTATTTCTCTTTAAAATTATCAAAGTTGTCTTACAATGCTCTTTGTTGTTACATTACATGATCCATGTCTATTTTGCAAGACCTCATTTCTCAGGTTCACGCATGCACCATCAAACTCTTCTCAAAAACATGGCAAAACTGCTTCTCAAATCATGAGAAAAGACCAAAATTTACAAACTTCCCCTTTAAAACCCTGCATCAAAAAGTCTCCTCCAAGCTTCAAAAAGCCTGGTTTTTATAGTTTTCAAGGCTCATATGAGAAATCCCAACTTCCCTCAAGATCTAGCCTCTTTTTGGGATCAAACCCCCCTTCAAATGGCCTTAATATCCTCAAAAATCCATTTTCTAGGCTAAATATTAGTCCAAATCAATTAAAATTACATAAATAGGCTTAAAAATCCAATTTTAACTTTAGGATGAGGTTAATCCCCCAAAAGGATGGGCGCGCGCCCCCAAAAAAGGTCACATAACACCATAAAACCATGGGCTGGGGCTTAGCCCCATCCCCCTTCCGCCCACATAGTAATATATTACAATTTAAATAAAATTAAATGCATATTAGTTAATAAGAGACATGTGGGGCACATTGATGTTAGTGCTCTCCTTAAGGCACTTGGCTTGGTGGGTGGTCTTGGGTTCAAAACCCATGGACCCCCAAACATTTTTAACACTTTCCATTTGACCTTGTGTTATAGGATAAATCTGTAAGTGCGGACACAAACCGATCTCCCTAGATCCACCTGGATCTAGAACAAAGCAAGACAAAATAATATTCTTTCCCTAGATTTCGACTATTGAATGAATTAGGAGGCAAGAATCATGAACATACCTTATGATCGCTTCCTTTTGTCTTTGTTGTTCCAGCTTCGCTCCAATTCTCTTGTGCCGTCAAGACCACAACAATACAAACCAATCGAAGTGAAGACAACTCAACATATTCAACAATCAATCTAAGTATATGATCAAGGAGTTATACAATAAAGTAGAATTAGCTTTATGGGAAAGAATCATATTACTGTATCATATTAAATATGCAAGAGAGATTACAACCGTTGCCTTGATGTCGTAAGGTCCCTTCCAACTGTCCTTCATTCCCCACACACTTTGACTCCAAGAATTCTGAGAGCATAGATCTGATGATATTCACAATCTATCTTGACAAAGCAAATCTCAAAGCCACTCTAACCAATCCAAAGCTAACAAGCTCAAGAATCAAAAAAACTAACCCAAGCTCACCAAATCTAACTTTCTCCATGAGAACTCCTCTCCTTTTATAAGTTGAAGAGGATAAGGTGAGGAGGTTAGGATGATCCCACTAAATCATGAAAGCGAGTAAGATCCAAACCATTTGGATGCCACCTCACCATGGAAGTTTCTCCTTCTAGAAGATTCGAGAAAACGCTCTTTTTTCCCACGTGAAAGCATTCTTGCACCCTGCCTATAGAGCAACATGCGAACTGTTCGCACCCTAACTATGGTGCAACCTACGAGAATCAATCATTCTCGCACCCTGCCTATATAGCAACCTGCGAACTTCCTTTTTTACAAGGTTTTTACATAGGAAAAAACAGCTTCTTTTCTCAGGAGAAGTTCTTCTCCCTTATCTCTTTAGGAACTCAGGCCACTGACCCCTCTGAAAGCAACATATAGGTTTACATCATTAACAGTCATGGGGATGACGAAAATAATGTGTAACACCTTGACTGGGTGCCACGTGGCAGCTCATGTCTGGGCCACATGGCACTTCTTCATTTGCCAGCAAAGTGCCACATGTCAACCTCTGAGTGGATCTACCATCCACATCTGCCTAGTCAACTACTGCCACATGTCACACTGCCATTGGTCCAAGTTTGCACCATGAGGTATCGTTGGTGATGTCATGCTATCGTCATGATGACATCAACATTGACTTTTTGTCAATCCTTTGACTTTTTAGTTGTTTGAGAAAATGGTTAGAGTACGATAACTCTTGCATACAACGTTCATTTGAGAAAGTAAATATACCATTGGAATCAGCATGAGCAGCCGGTCGCAATAGAATTGGTTTCATCCAATTATGAGAACTTTGATTTTTGAGCATTTTCTGAGCCTGGGGAGCCTCCTGGATCATTCCTCCCTACTTTGGAAGCTTTTGGACCACCAAAAGTCTTCTTTTACTCAGGTAAGAAGTGAGGGTACTGCCTCCCCACTTTGTCCTGTATCATCCATCCTCTTTGTTGGGATAATGATCACCTGACTAATCACAACAAACATGAAAACTAAGATAGCATTGTTTATCAAAGTAATCATTTCATTTATCGCACAAACATCTACATTCTTTGTCGCACTTTGCAGCCATACACCATTGAACAACAACAAACTAATCAACAATAATACTGAGTATGAAAATGAAAATGGCAAAACATGCTTCCCCTTTTGAAAAGGAACAATAATCAAGTTATGTAGCTAAACCTTATCTTGTACCTTCGGTGACACTTCATGACTGTTTGAAACATATGGAATCATCTCATGTTTAGCATCACTAACTTCATGTTTTGTTACAGACATAAGTGTTAAAATTTTGTTTGCATTTACCATTCTTTTTAACTGCCCTGTAGCTGTTGTTGGAGCCGCCCTTAAATTTATTATAACCCTTCACAATTTTCAGTCTTTGATACTTGATTTCTAAAGATGGCCTTTTGATCTTTCCTCCCTCGGGATTTTGAAAAAATCCTACAACTTGGTCAAATAAGCAGCAATGTTTTTCCTCCACTTAAAACAAATCCACTTTCGTAATAATGATCTGATCTTTTTGCTCTATTTCAGGATCTCGCAAGTCGGACACCTTAATTTTTGTTTTCTCACGTCCCGCGTCACAATAAGGCGAACTCTTTTTGAATTTCCACTCAAGACAGAAACCTGGGTAAATTTTTTTAACTCAGTGATTGAATGTCGTCGGGGTTTCGCGCCTCGGCGTTCGTCAAACTTAAATGTTTTTCCTTACAATCCCGAAAGCCGAGAACACGAATTACTTGTGGGTTAACCCTGGTCAAAAACTAAAAGCAAAAATTTAAACATAGTTAAGACAGGTCTCGGTGCTTCGTCACTCGGCGCTTTCCTTTCGAAAATCATGTTGTCTAAAACTCCGACTCACGAAACCGCGATGTGATTATAGTATGATTAATTAGTCACTTAATCCAATTTTTCTTAATCCTATTTAAGTCTTAATTATCGCTATCTCGCATTCTCGTGACTCGGCATACTAATCTCCCAAAATTTTATTTTCGAAGTTCCGAGTCGCGATACCGCGAGTAAAATGATTAGGAAATTAACCATGCCTTAAATCACGATTATCTTTTAAATCAAAATCGGTACTCGCAGTCTCGCGAGTTGAAAACTTAAAATGTTAAAAGGAAATCCCCGATGTAGCGAAAAGCGAGAAGATTTTTTAACGTTACTATATTTTGAATATTTTAAATATAACGAGATAGGTCCCGCGCTTCGAGGCTTGCACATTTCCCGAGGTAACTTTTTGCTTTCCATACTCCCACTGACTGGCAAGCCGCCAAACATTGATGACATTAATAGATAATTAGGGTGAATCTATGAATAAATAAGATCGGATTTTTACGCAATCAATTTGTTGTTAATTGCGATTGGATAGACTTATTACGGAGAGTACAAAAGTTTCAAATATATATGGGAGTCTCATTTTGTTATAATGAAAACTTTTTTCATAAGCAAGCAGAGCTCGTTATTTTCTGAGTGAATCTGCATGTATACGCAGGTTTATCACAGAAGAACGAAAACGCCAGCTTCAGTCATGGCTCCGCGGAAAGCGACGAAGGCAAATGTCGAAGTTACAAGTCAAGGCTCAGACAATGTCTCTGATACTTCACCCCGAAGTATCGAATCAATTCCCGACTGGTCGCATGTCTCCAATGTTCTGCAGGCAGAATTAGTTGATTACTCAGACGATTCTGACGACAACGAAAGAGACAATTTGCACACCAAGTATAAGATAGTCGTCCAGTCCGGGATGCACAGAATAGCAACCAGGCCCCGGTTGCTTCCTTACTATGACATGATCCGCTGGGCTTTGGATCATGTGGACCTACCCACCAGAACAATTATGAACAGTCAACGAGTGACTATCGGAACTTTCCGGCCCGAGCATTTACAAAACATGTATAAGATGCCATCCACATCTGAATATACATATGGTGCGGATTTCTTGAAAGAATTCAAGGAAAAAGAGTGCATTCAATACGACAAAACCATGCTTGGTTTGATCAAAGACTGGGTTTCGCGGGCCGCGAAATTCAGGACAAATGAGCAGGGCATCTATTCTATTTCCTCTTTGGAGCCACAATACAAGTATGTGGCCATGATGACATGTCGTCTGTTCGGGCGAGAAGACACCTCGCATTTCCATATCTCTTGGGTGCCTCTCATATTTCGGGTCGCTGAAGGTTGCTCATTCGATTGGGCAAAGATGCTCTCAGACAGCTTGGCCAACAGGGTCATAGAGTATCGGGAGAAAAAGGCAGGTGGGAAACCCTCAGCGTTTTACATGTCGGCATATATCATGGATGCTATATGTTCCATGACACCTTTCCCCTTGATGAATTGGGCTTGGACCCCAACCCAAGAAAAACCAATGCACAAATACCATGATAAATTATGGGAAAATAAAGATGGAAAGTTCCCATATGAGATTTTCAATTGGGTGATGGTGCCCCTGCAGATCAATATTTTTGGTCACCCGCCACCTCGCATATTGGATAGAATTTCAACAGGTCTGAGTGGCATCACAGATTGGTATGTAGAAGCAGAGTTCTCATACATTAGAGTTTTCGGGGCTTCTGTTCCCCCTCATGCGCTACCTTTGTTCATTCCTGATAAGCTAGCTTGTCGTGAAGTTGCATGGAAAACAGTAATCGGGGGCATAAGCAAGGAACTCAAGGGCTATTCAAAGAAGGTATGGCCTTCTTTTCCCATTCGAATGAATTCATATTCTTTATTATATTTCGGGCATGCCAAAGCCGAGGCTGCTGCCCTGGAGGACCTAAAGTTGGCCTCCATTGAGATTAAAAAACACGATCCACAAAAAATTGTGGGCAATCATCTGGCTCATGTTGGGCTTAAGAGATTCAAACATGAGAATTCCCCCTCGGACGACATTTTTCGAGGATCGAGATCTTATGAAGAGGTGTTAGCCCGGATTCAATCGCTAGCACCCGAAGACACAGCAGCTGTGTTAAGATTCCAGGAGCATAGGCGAAGATGCCTTCCCACTGTGTTGGGAGGTTTGGCCATCGTCGAGACAAAAAAGAAAAATGTTGAAGATTCTATAGAGGTAATATCTATCCCTGGACAACAACCGGAAGAGGAACAAACGAGTAATCCCGAAACAAAAGAAAAGAATCCAGACCCTCCAAGCAAACAGAGTTCGGAGGTTGAGGGAAAGACTCCAGACCCTCCAAGAAAATAGAGTTCAGAGGTTGAGGGAAAGACTCCAGACCCTCCAAGAAAATAGAGTTCGGAGGCTGAGGGAAAGACTCCAGACCCTCCGATCAAACAAAGTTCGGAGGCTGAAGGAAAAACTCCAGACCCATCGAGAAAGCAGATAGCAGAGACTGAAAAAGAACAGAACCCTGTCAATACTCCAAAGGAATCAACAAAGCAAATAGGAAAACCCATCTCCTCTGTCACACCCTTGTAGTCGGCACAGGGAGATGTTAGCGAGGGATGGATATTTGGTGAAGAAATGAGGCCTATAAGGGCAGAGGAACTCCCTCCTAATGAGTTCTTTTTTGACAAAAAGAGAAAAGTTGTAGTGAAGCGAGAATTTTATCAAGAGGGAGAGTCCACTGTTAAAAAATACAAAATCATGACAGATGGTAAGAACAAGAAAAGTGACCAGCTTGCTACTAAAATCGCTGGAACACTGGGCGCCTATGCTTCGGCGAATCAATTCTCGGTTGGGCAGATGAATCACCAATTAAAAAGGAAAAATCACCTCATCAAGACCCTCGAGGCCAGGTTGGCTACAGCTACAGAAAATGCCAAGGGCCAGGCAAACATAGAGATGGAACATGCTAGATTGGATGATAAAAATGAGATAGAAACGCTCAAAGTCAAGCTGGAGCAAGCACATTCAGTGATCCGAGAAGGTCGGGTACAGGCTAGTCAGCAGAGGAATATGATCACAGAGCTACAGGCTCAGTTAGAGGTTGCAAAAAGAAAGGTGATCGACGTAGAGGGGTTTAAATCCCGAGCGATCGATATTCGGAGTAGGATCTCTTCTGTACAGCAGAATCTGCTAGATAAATTTGGAGTGATTCGAGAAGATTGCCTGTTGATGCATCAGATTTCTGAGAATCTGACCATCAGAGAAAAGAAAGCCGAAGTTGCTCAGGTCGCCTTTCAAGAGGTGGTGATAGCTACTAACAACAGATTTTCTGCAGGTTCTCCCGGACTCACCATTGCTGAACAAACTAGAGGTAACATTCTGTTAAAATATTGGGAACATAATATTACCTTAGGCAAGGACCAGGCTCAAAAAGTAATGAATGCATTAGAAGAAGCCTTCAATACTATTGATGGTGAGCTGCTAGGTATGGAGAGTGGAGGTCATTCAGAAACGTTGAGGCAAATGAATATAGAGAAGATTTTCCTCGACCTGAAAGAGAAGAATGAAAGAGATTCGGCGGATATCTCCAAGATGGACAGGGTAGACATGGCTCGAGTTGACAAACACTTGATTCAACCTAGTGCACAACTGAGTTCCCTTGACATTGTTGACGCACAAATGGGAGATAAGCTGCCGTGGTTGGCCCGAGAGTGCTATTTCACCGAGGCCAACTATCAAACGGAACCCTCGCAGCTTGTGTCCCAGTGTGTGGAGAAATGTATCATGTGCACTGAATCCGCGCAAAGACAAGCACCTGGCGCCATTTGAAAATAGAATAGGAGAAAAGAGAGTGATTTCGCTCTTTTCGGTTATAACTAAATGATAGAAACAGTTGAGTTTCTAAACTGATTTGTTAATTTGTATAAATATACCACAAAAAGAGAATGAAAGGGCGAGACTTTTTTGGTATCGATTGTAATAGAACTTTACATTGGAAGGAGTTAATATGCAAGCAATTTGAAGATTCTCGATTCCGTCCAGACTGTATTATCAAGTTTGCTTCTTTGTACTTCATGTGTCATTTCATTTCACTCATTCGTAACTGATGTGCTTTGTTATAATTTAGTACGACCACTACTATAACAAAAGAATTCTGGTTTTCTGTCTCTGTCTATTGTTTTTCCTCTGCACCGGCTATTAGCGGGTGTAAGACCAATTTGCATGTGCAGAATTCTACGTTTAATTTTTGCTACGACAGTCATTTTCTCACTAATTTCTTCTTTTGCTTATATGTGATTTTTCTGTTGACAGGAACATCATGTTATACGCAGCTAAATGTTTCTCTTTCGCATCACACTTTTATATTAAATTATAATGTAGTTACGGGAAAGGGCCTTCTTTTGCAAATCTTTATTTCGTTCAGAAAACATAAAAATCTCTCTTTATTTCGACCAAATTGAACAGCACTGAAATCTCTCTTTAAAATGTTTCCTATGATTATTGTTCCTCAATGACTGTACCTGCAGCTACGCAACCTAATATTGAACCCGGGCTATCTAATCAAACACATATTGCTTTAAATCTTTTCGATACAATCCTTAAGACTGCTAACACCCGGGAAGAACTCGAGCGTTCATGGGCAGCCATTGAGCAAGATATAACTGCTCAAGAGCAGTTGGAAGCTAGACGACGAGTACGTAGAAATCTGCCCTAGTTTCTTATACCGAAGGTGACTTTATCCTCGTATTCATCTTTCACATACTTTCGGATGCCTTGACACTGTACTTTAAGCCTTAGTACATACTCAGGAATAACATCTGCAAAAGATCTGTCAATTTTCATGCGAAGAGCATGAACAATGTACTCTTTCCAATCTTTCTTGAAGCAATATTTATTATCCTCCCTATAGAATATGGATTTTCTATCATAAAGGTATGGGCTTCCCAATACAATTCCACATATGTCTAGTGGCACTATATCAAGCTCTACTTCATCAACATAATTAGAAGTGATTGCAAACTTGATTTTACATTGTTTAGTTACTTGTAAATTGTTATCACCACATATCCATCCCAATGGATATGGTTTAGGGTGTGACTTATTTTCAAGTCCCAAGTTATTCACAACATCTTTACTGATTAGATTGTCTTGTGATCCACTGTCTATAAGAGTATCAACTTTAACATTATGTGTTATAACCCTTATGTGGAAAAGTTCATTCCTTTTACTCTCATCATTTACATCAACTGAACTAGAAGAGCTAGAACTTGCAACAAAATTTATACCTCGGATTCCCATAGCTACAACCTGTGTCTCATCATCGGAATCTGATCCAATATCCACTTGAACTGTCACAGCTGTGGTATTCTTCCTTCTGTGGTTGGCAAACTTCTTTGGCTTCAAGTCAAGATGTAAGACCCAACAACGATCTTCATCATGGCCTACTTTCCTACAATGCTTGCAAGTAGGCTTCTCCTTTCTTGTCGTGGCTGTCTTCTTCTCCTTCCTTTTCCCTGCATCCTTTCTTTGCCAAGTATATGTAGAAGCACTATCACCAACATTCCCTTTGCTTGATTCAATTTGAATGGCTTGTACACATACTTCATCAAAGTTAGAAGGATTTAGCATAAGAATAGTGTGCTTAAGATAAGAATCTAAACCACCGATATATTTTAGGAGTGTCTCTTGTGTATATAATGGAATACCCAAATTTAAAGATTTCTTATGAAATATCTGAGTATATTCTTGTACACTTTGACCTTTTGATTGCCTTAAACATTGCCAATTCATCATTTCTTATTGCATGTAAGCTAAAGGGTAAAACTATTGTTTTAATGCAATAACAAAATCATTCCAGGAAGAGATTGTTTTACCACTTTTCTTAAGATCATCTCTAGTTCTGCTTTCCCACCATATGAGAGTTGTGCCTCCCATTTTGAGACTTGCTAGTTGGATCTTAGTTTCATCATCAACAATCTTTTGTATCCTGTAATAGACTTCTAATTGTCTCACCCAATTATCTAGCTTTTATGCATCTAATTCACCATCATAAGTGGGTAATTGAAACTTTACATCTAACTTTAATAACGACATATAAGAAGAATGATGAGTTTTTTTCTTATCCTTGGAGGAATGTACACTTGCTTCATTATTAGATGATGAGGATGAAGGAGAAGAAGGTTTTGAAGGTCCACCACCTCCAACTCCTCCTCCTGCTCTTACTTAAGATTCACCTTCTTCAACTTTTGGATTCCTTCCCTGACCTCTTTCATGGTAAAGATCCTCTACCATGGCTTGCATCAATTTAAAGGCCTCAAAGAAATCATCTTCAAATTTGAAGGGACCCGATTTCCATGGCGAGGACATCTCTTGCTTATGCGGTCGCCTTTGAATCTCTGTGTCAAGAGCCTCAAGTTGGCCTTCTCCTCGCTTGAGTTTTTCTCTGGTGAGCATTCAATGCTTGCAATTCCTGTCAAAAATTCAAAACCGAATGCTCTGATACAATAAACTTGATCCAAAAATGAAGGTATTACTGATCAATTGGAAGTTAGTTTAATGTACTTTAGGCATCAGATCGATAAGAATGCGAAATACATAAACTTATTATCTTATTTGCAGAATATCAAATGTGACTTTTACTTGATGCTTATTAATGAATAAAGAGATCAACCATTAATATCCATGCTGCAAATGAAGAAAATAGAACAGAAAAAACAAAAAGAGAAATAGAGACAAGAGGTTGATAACGGAGTTCACCAATCGTTGGCTACATCTCTGGGCCCGCTTCCAAGTGGAGGACCTCTTTATTGCTCTTTAAAATGCTCAAAGTTCTCTTACAATACTCTTTGCTATTACATTACATGCCCCGTGTCTATTTTGCAAGACCTCCTTTCTCAGATTAATGCATGCACCATCAAACTCTTCTAAAAAACATGGCAAAATTGCCTCTCAAATCATGAGAAAGGACCAAAATTTACAAATGGCCCCTTCAAAACCCTGCATCAAAAAGTCTCATCCAAGCTTCAAAAATCCTGGTTTTTATATTTTCCATGGATCATATGAGGAATCCCAACTTCCCTCAAGATCTGGCCTCTTTTTGGGATCAAATCCCCCTTCAAATGGCCTTAATATCCTCAAAAATCCATTTTTTGGGCTAAATATCAATCCAAATCAATTAAAATAACATAAATAGGCTTAAAATCCACTTTTAACTTTAGGATAAGGTTAAGCCCCCAAAGGATGGGCGTGCACCCCCCAAACAGGGTCACATAACACCATAAAACCATGGGTTGGGGCTTAGCCCTAACCCCCTTCCGCCCACATAGTAATATATTACAATTTAAATAAAATTAAATGCATATTATTTAATAAGAGACATTTGGGGTGCGTTGGTGTTAGTGATCTCCTTAAGGTGCTTGGCTTGGTGGGCAGGGATAATTTTAAAGATGGAAATTTATTTTTAAATGTAGAAACCTTGGCGAATCTTACTAATCCTTCATATGCCAACTATAAATGTTTGGCGATATTTTTGTAAAAATATTCAAATTTATAAGGATTTTATATAGTTTTTATAAAATTTTGGCAATTTTGAAGGTAAAATAACTTTATCCTATAGAATTTGGGCGAATCATTTTTAAAATAGTGAATCTCTTTTTTGGAAAAACCATGGAAAATTAGCCCATGAGCAAAATTTAGCCCCTAAAATCATCCCTGTTGGTGGGTGGTCTTAGGTTCAAAACCCATGGACCCCCAAAAAATTTTAACACTTTCCATTCTACCCTGACTGGGTGCCACATGGCAGCCCATGTCTAGGCCATGTGGCACTTCTTCCTTTGCCAACAAAGTGCCACATGTCAACCTCTGAGTGGATCTTCCATCCACATCTTCCCAGTCAATTGCTGCCACATGTCACACTGCCATTGGTCCAAGTCTGCATCATGAGGTGTCGCTAGAGATGTCATGTTGATGTCAACATTGACCTTTTGTTAGTCCTTTGACTTTTTAGCTGCTTGAGAAAACAGTCAGAGTACGATAAATCTCGAATACAGTGTCTGTTTGAGAAAGTAAATATACTGCCGGAATTAGGGCGACGATCCAGTCGCAATGGAATTGGTTTCATCCAATTTTGAGAACTTTGATTTTTGAGCATTTTCTGAGCCTGGGGAGCCTCCTGGATCACTTCTAGTCCATTTTCTTATGGTTTTCCTAACTTCACCTCACAGTTTTCAGCTGCCATCCCAGCTGCTGGCCATAACACTAGCCTTGGACTTGGGGGCACTACACCTCCTTACACTCCTTTCCCGTTTGGTGGTTCTCATATTCCCCAAGCGAATCCTAATGTAGGGAGTGTCCTTATTCTTAACCCCGAGTCTAATAATTCTACAACTGGATGGAACAACCCAGCTAGCAGACAAGTTTCACCCTATATCCCTATCCCCTCAGTGTCGATTCTGACCAATACTTTTGGCATGAAAATCCCACTTCAATCCTCTAGGTTCCCACCTGGAGGAGGTCAGTCTTACACTTTGGGCACTTCCCAACCTGGATCTAATCTAGTTGGGGGTAGTTTTAAAAACCCCCAGCTTGGATCTAATCCAAATGGGGGAAATTTTCATAACCCTTATCATAACATTCCTACTGGAATGATGCCCAATCCATCTTTTACGAATCATCCTGGAGGAGGGCCTTATAATTCCAGACAAGGTTTTGGTCCTCACCAAAATCCCAGATGGAACATAGTTCCTAATGCACAATCTTTCGCGGGAGGATGGGGTCAGGTGTCACAACCCCTTATTCCCTTTTTGAACATGCTTAATCTTCTATATTTGTCTAAACTAATCAATGACCCAGTGAGTCATGACCCCACATGGCCCCCTCTCCCTACCAAACTTCCATTAAACATTCCAAAGTTTGAAGGTAATAATGGTGAAGACCCTGGTGATCACGTCACTACTTTTCGCCTTTGGTGCTCATCGAATTCTCTGAACCATGACTCTATTAGGTTACGATTGTTTCATCACACTCTCATTGGAGTGGCGTCACAATGGTACATTCAGCTACCTAAGGGGACATATGGGTCATTCCATCAGTTGGTGCTAGCCTTTCTCAATCACTTTCAACTACCCATTCGTTATGATGTTGGCCTTGAACTTTTGTCAACTTTACGCCAAGGTACCGACACTCACATATCGGACCATATCGAGGAATGGCATAGGTGAAGGCGGTTAGTCAAGACTCCTATACCCCTGGTCTTTCTTCTAGAATGGTTCCTAAAGTCTTTACACACTCCTATTTCAAAGGACGTTGCTACTTCTGGGGTCTTCAGCAAGGAAGCAGCTATCCTTAGAGCCCAACAATTTTATTTGATATATGCTCAGTCTAGGATGTTATACCACCTTCTTCCAGACGCACCGCGAACAAATCACGATCCTAGAAAAACTCCCGAAACTCATGCCAATGGAATTGTAGGGTCTGTCAATGTAAAATCCACAGACTCGACAATGAAGTCTTCCAGAGGACCATCTTCGTCTGGATCCTCGAAACCCATCCAGTCAGCGGATGTACATTCCTTGCAATCGTCGACAAACCCAAATGGTAACTAGCAATGAGATGGGAATAAAAGGAAAGGTCAAAATAATCGTAAGGGTGGGAATAATAATAATAAAACGAAGGAAAAAGATAATAATGGGAAACAAAATGATAATGCTGGAGAGGGAAAGAAAGAGAAGCGTAAGGTGAAGTTTCCTTGTAAACTTTGTACCGATGACCACCTTACCCACTTGTGCCCCAAACTTGCGGAGGCTGTGAGGCTTTTAAATCTATCATCTGCTATGATGACGAATCCATTCCCACACAACCAACACTTAGCCTTGAGTTCTTCAAGCGCCGGAAATGCATCTGGTGGAAGTAAAAACCCACCGTCGCAAGATGGCGATCATGTTTTCATCAATATGGTTGATGTGAAAATTGATATAGCCACCCGCTCTCGAGATTATATCTCTTCAAAAGCTAGTACCAGCCTAGAAGCTCCTCCTCCACCCCTAGAGACAAACTTACAGATTGAGAAACCAAAGCCACCACCTCATATTCCGAAATGTGTACTCAAGCACTCTACCCACAACCCTAATGCTAGAGCCACCTAGAACTACTTTATTGTTGAAGATCTGGGCCAAACCCCTTGTGCGATGTTGGCTTTGGAGGTACTCCAGATGTGTCCATCATAGAGGAATGCCTTACTCTCTACCTTAGGAGCTCTAGAGCCTAGTGGCTCGAAAGTCATCAAGTTTGATGTCATGGACGTGAAGCCTCGCTTACCCTACCATGTGGCTTTTCAAATCCACGTGGATTATTCCAAGTATATTATCAAATGAGCGGTCGTTGATGAAGGTACTGCCACTTGCGTGATGTCCCTGGTCTGTTGGAAAGCTATCAGTTCTCTGACCCTTTCCAAGTCATCGAACATGTTGACGACATTTGACGGTCATTCCTTCTTCCCTCATGGTATTCTCCCCACCTTTCCGATCTAGTTAGGTGGGAAGATGGTAGAGGTGGAAGTAGAGGTAGTTGATGCACCTCTCGATTATAACTTATTACTAGGTCGCAATTGGACCTATGCTATGGTCACTATCGTATTGTCCGTTTTTTGTGTACTTTGTTTTCCTCATCAGAGGGAGATCATGACAATCAACCAGTTATCCTTTGCGTACTCTAGTCCTAACGCATCCATTGGACCGTCAATCCCCGTGATCGACAATTCTCAGCTGGCAACTGAGAATATCGGTGTCAGAATGTATTCTTCCCTCATGGGTACTTTCGACTTCTCAGCACCAATTCACCATGTTTACACCATGTCTAGTAGGCCTACTTCAGCAAAGAGGTCCATTCCTTTCCACACTTCCTATTTTAGTGATCCTTGGACCCTACCTTCTCTGACTTCGTCGATTGAAGGTCAGTCGCATGCTGGCATGGCTATGCCACTATCGGCATTGAAGATTGTGTATCAAACTATCCTTGACTCTTCCACTGATCCTGATCTTGTTACCTCGCAAAAGGACAAGGAGGATCCCATTCTTAGGCTTGTATGGGCCACTTCGTAATCTTGTTCACATGATTTCTTAGATGAGACTTTTCCTTCGGACGAAGCCATCCTTGAAGCCATGGATGTTTCTAAGAGACCTTGGGACGATATGCATCATCGATCTTATTTTATCCCAAGTATATAAAGAATCGAGCAAGATGATTTTTTATCTACCTTGAGTGAGATAGTCGGTCACGACGTAGTTCTACTTGATACGCATGGTATTTATGCCGAAGGAAATATGGAAAGTATTTCTTTGACCGTCTCGATCGACATCTCTCGTACCCCTAAAAAAATTGAGAACGTAAATATAGGTGCAGATTGTTCCCCAGAAGAGATTTTGATCTGCACCAACCTCTTCAAAGAATTTTGAGATGTATTCACTTGGTCATATGAAAAGATGCCAAGGATCACCCCTTGTATTGTCGAACATGAAATTAGAACTTATCTGGATGCTAAACCTGTTTGACAACGTCTTAGAGATATTAATCCTAGGAAGGCCCTCGCTATTAAGGCAGAGGTGGAGAAGCTACTTAATGTCGGCTTCATCTACCCAGTTCCCTTGACTGAATGGGTATCCAACCTCGTTCCTGTGAATAAAAAGCAAGGAACCATCCGTCTGTGTATGGAATTTCACGACCTGAACAAAGCTTGTCCTAAAGATAACTTCCCCACGTCTTTCAATGTTCATATTCTCGATGAGTGTGTGGGAAGAAAAATGTTTTCCTTTATGGGCGGATTTTTTGGATATAACCAAATCCAGATCAAACCTAAGGACCAACACAAGACGACATTTATATGTCATTGGGGTACTTTTTCATACCAAAAAATGCCTTTCGGCCTGAAAAATGTCGGAGCAACCTTCAAACGCGCCATGACTTTCGCTTTTCATGATCTCAATCATATAGTCAAAGCTTACCTTGATGCTCTTGCTGCTCATTCTCGCAAGAGAATGGATCATGTCACACACCTTCGGCTGGTTTTTGAAAGATGTTGTTACTATAGAATCCGATTAAACCCTCACAAATGCATATTTTGCATTAGGTCTGGTCATCTCTTAGGATTTTTAGTTTCCGAGACTGGGATCATAGTAGATCCTCTTAAGGTTGAGGCAATACTTCAATTGCCTCCCCCACGCACGATTAGAAAACTTCAAGGTTTACAGGGGAAAGCTAACTTTCTACGTCAATTTATAGTGAATTATGCCAATATCACTAAGGGTTTCATGTGCCTACTGAAGAAAGACACCCTGTTTATCTGGGATGAGCGAGCCCAGAAGTGTTTCGATGCTTTAAAGAAAGGCTTGGTATCGGCTCCTCTGTTGAAATCTCCTAATTACAGTAGAGATTCCTTGTTATATATTGCAGCATCTGAAGAGATGATTGGTATGGTTCTAGTTCAGGAGGATGATGAGATCCATGAGCACGTCATCTACTATCTCAGCCAAAATTTAGTCGATCCTGAGCTTAATTACTCTCACATAAAAAATATAGCTTTGGCTGTCGTTCACGCAGTCCAACGTTTACGACATTATATATTTCTTTGCCAAACTACTATAGTCGCTGATGTTAATCCATTTCAATACGTCCTCACTATGCATATCATAGGCGGGAAATATAATAAATGGATTGTCATCTTACAAGAAATTGATCTTGACTTTGCTTCAACCAAGTCCAAGAAGTCACTAGTTTTTGCAGAGTTAATATCTGATTTCCCACGATTAGACGAGGATGTAATCCATGTCAATTTGTTTGCAGACGAACACATTTTCCTTGTCTCATCGTCTGACCCCTGGTATGGAGACATTGTTTTATATATTCAAACCTTGAAGCTCACTCAGCATCTCTCGCGAGATGATCAACAACGAGTTAGATACCAAGCCAAAAAGTATACCATCATCGGCAACACCTTGTATCGTCGAGGAATAGATAGTATCTTACGTCATTGCTTAAATCACAAGGAAGTCGAATTAATCCTAAATGTCTGCCACAAAGGGGCTTGTGGTGGTCACCTATCCGGGCTTGCGACAGCCCAAAAAATCTTGCGAGTCAGTTACTTCTGGACCACAATATTTAAATATTACATTGAAGTGATTAAGAAGTGTCACCCCTGCCAGGTGTTCACTCGGAAAATGCGCTCGCACCCAACCCCTCTTCACCCAGTTATTACCGTCGGTCCCTTCACCAAGTGGGGGGTAGATTTCATCAATTGCAACCCAACTTTAGTTGGGGGGCATCAACACATCATCGTGGATGTTGACTACTTTATCAAGTGGGCCGAAGCCATGCCTACTGTAAAATCTGATGGGAAGACTGCAACCTTCTTCATGTTCAACCAAATTATTGCTTGGTTCGGTATATCGAGTGAGATTGTCATTGATCATGGCAGTCACTTTCAGAATGAAATGATGGCAGAACTAGCATCTAAGATGAGTTTTAAACATGGTCACTCATCTCCTTATTACACCCAGGAAAATGGGAAAGTAGAGGCTGTCAACAAGTCTCTCAAGACCATCTTGCAAAAAATTGTCAATCGGAGTAATTCCAATTGGCACATCATGTTGTATCCCGCGCTTTGGGCATATCGAACCTCAGTTAAGACTGCCACCATTTTTTCCCCTTTTCAGTTAGTGCACAGTGTGGAGTCGATACTTCCCGTTGAATGCAAAATCCCTTCTCTCAAATTGGCAGTTGAGCTCCTACCTGACACTTCATATTTAGAGCGACGCCTGGTGCACCTAGAGAGTCTTGACAAGAAGCGTCGAGACACCTTTATGGCTATCGAGGCAAACAAAAAATGTGTCAAGGTTCAGTACGACAAGTCTGCCTGTCCCCAGTTGTATATCGAGGGTGAGTTGGTCCTCTTGTATGACCAAGCCAAAGAACCGCTAGGGGCAGGAAAGTTTAAACCCATGTGGCATGGTCCTTATATTGTGTGACGTGTTATAGAAAAAGGAGCCTACGAATTGGAAGATTATGAAGGGATGAAATTGACCGAGCCTAGAAATGGGCTCTACTTGAAAAGGTATTACGCTTGAGCCCTAGTCTTGAGTGAAACCCTTTGTATACTAATGTAAGTCTAGTGTATATACATCTTTTTTATTTTTGTCTTCGGCTTGCTTATCGAGTTTTCCATTTTGGTTGGCATATGTCAACAGAGTATTCGGTCTACCTAGGATTCACAGATGGAGCCAATCATCATATATGGAACTTGGCTTGATCCGCTTGGGTGATTTACTCACCCAAGGGTCTACTGGTGTCTTCAGGTGGTGTATGCCTAGGGCCATCCATGAACAATGTGGCCGAATATAGCGCCGTCATAGAGATTTTGCACGATGCTATCTCACATGGTATTCTCTCTCTAGAGGTTCACCTGGACTCTCAGTTAGTTGTGAATGACCATTACCATGTGCGTAATCCGACATTACTCCGTCGATTCCTACAGGTACGTCTTTTAGAACGACAATTTGATTTTATTACATACTTTCACATTCCTAAAAGTTCTAATCATGTATTTGATGCCTACGCTAATTATGTTTTAGATTGGCATTTTTCACATTAATAAATCAAAGAAGACCATTAAATCAATGTACACATTGTAAGACATGAGTAAAGTCGAGGATCTCTCTTTATATATTTCCAAAAAATATGGTGTTTATATTACAAAATTGGGGCTAAAACCTTCAAAATACATATACAACTGATATACATGTCCCATGACATCTACGCCTGTGGCGCCGGATGTGTATCATGATAGAAAACCACAGCGTTTGTGAGATGCCAGAAGAGTCGTACCCATGCTCTAGGTACACCGACAACCTATCACTTCATGGCTTCAGGTATATCCTGCACTTGAACCATAGGAATCCTCTGTGTCAAATGAGACAGGTTACCCTGCACGTTTTGTAGGACTCTCTCCGCTTATCCTCCCACTGCCTCATCTCTGTTATAACCCTAAATTGCACTATCCATGCTTACCTGGCATCAGGCCAACTATTTCCCTTCATTGCCAAAGCCATGCTGAATAAAACCTTGAAAAACCACTTAAATTAAGCAACCCGCACCCTAACCTATCACTGGGCGCGTTGGAACGCTTGCTGGCCTTCTACTGCACACATTGGAACGCTGGCTGGCCCACTATAGCCCGCGTTTACCTAACAAAGAAAAAAATCAGGAAAGTTTTCGCCGGGACGAAAAGCTTTGGGGCAGTTAACTGGAACTCCCAGCCATGCATGGCCGAGAGTTCATCTAAAACCCTAGCTCCTTCTAGCCTATAAAAGAAGGGGTAGGGGTACTATTCAAAGGAGAAAAATCATAGCAAAGAAACTCTGCCCAATTGTCGAATCCGTTTTGTCCCAACCCTTTAGCCTTTCCTCAAGCTTTAGGAGAATTCAAGC
>ML795829.1:364223-382474 GCA_009831015.1 Picea engelmannii
TAGGAGAATTCAAGCAAAGCAGTTGGAGGACAAAGAAGAGGAGGAGCCCAGGATCAGGATCGAGGAATGGTGGCCGGTCTCTATAATCATTGTAAGTTGATTCATCTTGAGATTAATAAAAAGATACTTTTCCCATCCCAAATGCATGATTCTTATGTGTTTCATTTGATTTATGTTTAATCTCTAATCCTCTAGTAGAACAATAGCATGCATGCGTAGTTTTGTATTGATTGCAAGATCTCTTTTTGGAAGGAGCAGCAGAAGCAACGGGATAAATCTCAATGGAGGATCTACACCGACCATCGATAAAACGGTTAGTTGATTCTTCCCATGTTTGCATGTGAAAAAGGATTTTAGGTTTGGGGTAGAAGGTTAAAAGTAATTTCTTAAGGGTCATGATCTGCATGCAAGTTTAAAGCCCTAGCTTGTTAGTCCATAGGGTATAATTTCCCAACAACAATCTCCATGGTGCCTCCACCTATGATGTAGGAATCCCTTTGACCGTTGCGGACCCACATCTGCAATCACACAAGTATCGAGTTAATATTTAAAACACTATCCAAAAATATTTTTGTTTTCTTCAATACAAAAATACAAAAAAATGAAATATATAAAAAAAAATTACCTATGGTACCGTAGGCGGTTCCTGGTGGAAACGGCATATCAGGATCTCCTCTAAAATTGATTCCCGCATAGGGATAGTCGTCCAGAGTTATGATTTGTCTCCACCACCAGAAGAAAAAATCATCATTGTAGGGTGTCACCACCCTACCTCCCCCCTTCCGTCTCATGACCTCGATCCATCGCACCATAGCCAGGTCACGTGGTCCTCTAGGAATGATCTCCACTCTAGGTCCCAGACCTGGGACTCGCTCGAAAAAGAAGCTCTAAAGGATAGATGCAAACCCAAAGTTTTGCTTCCCCCCCTGCTTGCACTCTGTCAACTGACCTTTCATGTTAGTAAGCAATGAGGTACACCAATCATAGATGGTGGGTCTCGCACACTCCAGTGCGTAAAACATAAGTGGTCTCGATGCTTGTTGCAATGAGGCCAATCCTATGATCTTGGTAAGAACATGCACAATAATCTTCAGGTTGAGGTTACCTATAGCCCGGATAGGGATTTGACTTCCCACCATGGGAGTCCCTGGAAAATAGTGAGCCCCGATGTATTCTTTGACCATCATCCCACTCCCTGTCCTACATGACTTAAGGTCCACAACCTCTCCTCAGAATGAAAGTCCAGTCAAGAAGTAGATGTCTACTTCGATCCTTAATGCTTGTCCATCAAGGATAAATCGCTCGCTATCGGGATCCCAATAGCCCACCAACATTTCCAACAACCTCACTTGGGCCCTCATTCCTTTGAGAGCCCAAAATTTGTATAAACCACATATTTTTAAACTCGCTTGAGCCACCAAATCTTGATTCACTGCTGCATCTACCTCCTCATGCTCTCGCTCTCTCCATTCCAACACCATCCTGCAAAAAAAAAATCATTTTTGAGTTAGAAACACCTTTTTTTGGCCATTTGCGTACATATACATGGTTTATTTACAAATAGTCATGGGTAGGGCCTGATATACCCCCCCCTATGGATCACAGAGGGGCATATAGCTAGTTGTATATGTGACCTATTCAGAGAAATCCGCGTATACTGAAAAACCCAATTTGCGCCCTTAAAAACTAACAAAATAGAACCTAACTCAAAAATGTAAACCAATGAATTTGAAGAGGATGGGATGAAGAGTTACCTGGTCTAGACAGTGCGTGATTCCGTTTCCTATTGCTCCTGCGACCGTCATTTGAATTTTGGAGGTGTTTTAGTCCAAATTGCACTATTTGGGTAAAAATGAAAATGATATAGTAAATTTTGATTTTATTACTATTTATAAGCCATTTTTTACCCACTTGATATAGTTTTATGCTATTGTTTTGTCTAATGGACTAATTCAAGAATGGTTTTAAGCTATTTTTTGTAATTTCGTCTCAATTTTCTTACGGATTTCAACGTCATGGTTGGCCATTCGTCTCCTTGGGTAGGTATATTCATAACCTAGCATATAAGATAGGTATCTACTCCATCGTGCATGTTTTTTGCATTATCCTTCGACTACCGCTTTTTACGCCTTATGTACGAACCCATTTATTGCGATTCATAAACCTCCATCTACTATGAATAGCATCGTTAATAAATGGTAGAGAGTTACCAAACATGGGTACCCTAGTTAGAACCTCTTTTTCATTTGGTTCCCATGCCGATTTTTTTTTTTTTTCTTAGGACCGAGAGTCCATTATAATTAAATACGTGACTTTACAATGAGCCTCATTTCTCATTCATGCACACATGGCCTTATTACCCACGGGCTCCCAATAACAAGTCTTAGTTAAGCTCTTTTCTGACTCATATAAAAATTGAAAAGATCACCGAGTGATTTGTCCCTTTCACACTCGTTAAAATTGGATTTGAAAGATCATGAGTCCTAGTTAAGCTCTTTTCCGACTCACTATCAAAAATAGAAAATATTGACGAGTGAACTTGTCTTTTTGACACTCATAAATTGGATTTGAAAAGACATCTATTTGGCACAAGTTTACCCCTTTTTCACACCAATTAGACTAAAATATATAAAAAAGGACATTTTTTGGCGTTAAGTTGTGATTGCTTCTCATGCCCTCGCTTGTTGTATTGAGCCTTTAGCCGGTTCTCGCTTTGCATTATAAACCGTTGCCTAAGAAGTTTGCATCCTCAACCAAGCAGAGCCTTGTTTTTATCCTTCTCAATTTGACACCCTATACCCTGGAGGGAACATCACCCCAAGTGTCCATCTCCCGCATGCATTTCCTTGCATTGAGCATAGGTATGTTCCACTGCTAGAACTAGTTTTGCTTACTTGCAACACTTGTTCCCTCCTCTGTATCATAGCATTCATTTGTTATGAAAAACAAAAAAAGACGGGCGGGAAGGGAATACTATATTGTAATTAGTAGCAGTCATGTCACCTTTGAATATAGCACAAATTTATTGAGTCCTTGTGTCATCATAATTTTGGGTTTAGCATGGCCTTAGGAAACTGATTTTGCTACAGAGTTTTCTCTACCAACTGGTTACTCTTCCAGTCCCTATAGAGAAAGTTATTGATGCCTCCTACATCTAATTGTCACATCATTGAGTCCATGCTGTCGGATTCCACCATATGTCTCATGATCTTGTTCAAAGGAAGTCTATCAACCTGTGTTGGCCACTCCTCAGAAATATTGACTTTTCATGTCGGCCATACCCTCAGTTTGTCTCAAAATCACATGTTACTTTGGTCTTATCATGCACCCTAGCCCTACTTTCATTATTGGTAGGTCACCTTGAACCCAACAATCGACATTTCATCATTGGTCATTGACTAGGTGGTTTCCCTTGTGTTCGACGTCAAGACATCTATTCACACTTTGGGATTTGTGCAGTGTCTTGGATGCCATTAGCCTTATTGGTGGCTTCCTCGCCTTTGTCATCAACTTTTCATCATTGGCTGCTATTCAGAGGGTCCTTTTCATGTACCGCTTGCATTTGGCACATGTGAAAGATGCACAGGGTCATTGGTTCGTGAACATGTTCTTCGTCCGATCTCCACCAAATCATGAAGCTCCTGCTTTGTTCCTCATGTTGACTGATGAGAGATGCCTCAATGCTCTCCTTTTATAGGGTCTCTTTCCATTGACTTCAACTCATTTATTCTTGATATGAGACCTAGAGTTTTATAACTACCTTGAGGCTTGCAATCATTAGTAGCAAGCTCTCTCGCCATTGACAGATGGGAATACATCAATGCCTCCTAATCAATGGATCTCTCAAGTGTTTGACACCAACTCCTTTATTCACATTTGTAGAGATGTACTCAGTGCCTTGATACCTACTTTCATTATCGGTAGGTTGTCTCACATTTGTTAACGGTATACTTCAATGATTGGTAATCAAACGATGTCTCATCGTGTTCGACCTCAACTCATTTATTCACATGATGTAGACTTGCACCATTGGCGGATAGTGTAGAAGATTTGAAGACATCACTATGTGGCCGCAACTTTCCTGAGCTGTTTCTTCCATTTCATTGGACCAGTACCTATTTGACTTCAGTGATCATGGGAGATCAGATTGTACTCCATGGTATACAGATATCTTCATATTGATTTTTGAGACTAGTTTCACTAGGCCTTGTTCGTGACTATGACAACTTTTGGAATATAACTGCATTTGTATTTGCCTATTCATGGCCATGAACACTTGTTTGGTATATTTTCCACATGGATCTACATTTTATTCTTGGCAACCATGCATGCAAAGTTAGTACATAATGTAATTAGCAATTGAGTTCATCCAGCTGGTTCTCTACCACTCCACTTCTGGCTTATTTATAATGTATTTCGACCATCACAGATACTCCTTTCATCTCACACATTAGGGGGCATTTGTTATAGCAATATTTGCCTCATCATTGCTATCTTGCACAGAGGGCCTTTTTCAATTTCCCTATGCAGACTTATCATCCATTTTTTGATGAATCCAGAGCTAAAACATACATTTTTCTACATATACTCTCTCTATCAGTTATTAAAGATCTGTATATGCTTGATGCTCCATTGCAGCTTGCGTATATCGGGATTTGTACCAGAAAATACAAAATGAGGTCGGGTTTCCATGTCATGACAGAAGATCTATGATCCTTGGCCTTCCATATACTGGAAACGTTTCGACTCGGCCCTTCAATTTCATTCTGAAGGCTATAAGAGCACAATTTCGAGCTATGGAAAAAGAGAGAAAGCATTCAACATTGAGAGCAAAGTTACTCTGGAGAAATTACTTCATATTGAGTCTGCATCCCTTTGTCCCTAAATTTTGAACACAATGTTCAGCCCCCAATCTCTTCCCTTATTGTTGAGAGGACCTCTTTGCCTCTTTCTCATGAGCTTTCCTTTGGTGGAGGATTGAAGTGGTTGAGACCCAATTGGAAGGAACTTGGTTTCTTGGTTTCAAACCGTGCCGACACAGAAGTCTGTAATGTTGACGCTTCTGCTGATCAATTATTAATAGAAATACTCCTTTCTTGTCCTATTGGTATCTCGCAAATATATGATTATTATCCATGGGCATGTTTGCAATGTCTATTAATGGATTATGCTATTTGATGTGATACTCGATTTTATATCGTCACTATATACTTTCTTTGCTTGTTTGTTGAGAACTTCTTGCAGGTATAAAGCTTTGGGTCAAAGTGCTCAATGCTAGAACGTCATCAAACGTTGGATCGAGGTAGGCCTCTTTCTTGTATTGTACATTAGTCTATATAGAATATGTTGGAATTGAGTTGATTTTTGCAGTCACATCTGTCTGTTTTGGTTTACCCTTGGCCATAGAGAGTTTTTCCCTTGTAACACATAGCTTAGCCTAATCTACTCTAATGCCAATAAAATCAAATAATGAAGAGCTTTAAGCAATTATGGAATTATGAACTATTTACCCTAAGCAACTTCAAACAAGGAATTGATGGATTATTTCTAAATAAGCAAATAACAATCTATTTTAAAGTTAGTTAATCTATTCAAATTTTTAAGTAAGCAACAACAAGTAAGCTATTTATCCTTGAGAAAATAAGCAAGTAAACAACTAACCTATCAAGACTATTTTGACAAGCTCTATTATTAAAAAGAACTCATAACCATTTCTATTCTACAAAGAATAAACATTAATTCAAGCAATTCCACAAACCCATAACTAACACTAATTAGAAATTCTAATTCTAATTCCTAACTAAAATAACATTGAAAATACTCCGTATAGAAATCTACAAACTCAAAACTAATTCAAGTAAATTTACAAACTCATGAACTCGTGATTAAAAATATTAATTAAAATCCACTCTTCTAATTAAAATTGCAATTCAAATCCACAATTGAGATTTTATAATCTAAACTAAACTAATTCTACCATTAAAACTCAGATTTCAAAACTAGAATGTTGTAACAAAACATAAATCCAAAATCTATTCCTATCCTATCATACTAAAGCAAGATAAATGAACCAAATAGATTTATGAAAACATAATTGAACTGATAATTAAATTTAGCTTGTTTACAACTAATAAAACTTGCAACTATTAATCCATTGAAGCTTGCAAACGATCCTAAATTGAAACTTTGTTTACACTAATCCTTTGTTCACATAATACTCTGTTTTAATTTGCAGAAGCTAATTTAAAACTTCAATACATCATCTAAGTTAGTATCCTGGAAGGAAATAGTTAAGAAATAAGAAACACAGCGTGAAAAATAACCAACTCCTATAAGCAATCTGCAATTTTAAAGAAAGATGAATTAGACAAGCAAATTACAATTAACATGTACAATAATTAAAACTGAAAAACACATACAACAGGGAAACATTTAAAAATTCTAACTAAGAAAATAAAACACACGATATATCTATATATACATTCACCCAGACCACTGGTGGGCCCCCCAGCAGGTCGTGGCTACCCTTCAACAAAAAGACGCAGTCACAAAATTAACATGGCATTGATATTAATAATGAAAACAGAGTTTTACAACAAAATCAATTTTTTTTTTATGTGTATGTATACAAATTCGTTTTTCTTCCTGGCATGGACAACATGTATTTATAGAGTGTTTACGGAGCTAAGAGGTCAACCTTTGATCCTCTCAAAATAATATGTGCATAACAAAATCAGTTACATCATTAAAAATCAAATTTTGTTTAGGAATCTTCATTAAATGATTGAAACAGAGTGAGTAAATAGGCCATCGATCTAGGGCACCTTCAATGGTTGGAAGCAAATTCTCGTAGGACACTGAGCAAGAGGGATCCAAAGGGAGAAAAAACCATGTGCTCGAATTTCATAACGGTGCCCCGAGATATGTGGATCACCAACTCCTCTGTGCTCAGAGTGTCGAATAGAGTGTCAGATGGAGTACTAGAGCATTGGAGGGCCAGATTGAGGACCACGAACTAATCTCAATATGTTTACAATTTTAGAAAATGGCCCACAAAGGACCTAATTGGGCATATTGGGCAGAAAACCCATGTGTCGTATTTTTATGATTCAACTTCCTCTTCCCATAAATTAAGATCTAAGTTCTCTTCCTGGAACACTGTCGGATGAAGGTCTGAATGAAAGTTTGGATGGAAGGCCGGATCACATTTTTGACATGTTGCAAACAAACAAGAAAATTTAGATTAGTGTAACCATTCAAATGAAGATGAATTAATCATAAAACCATTGCAAAACGATGATTACACATACCTTGTGTGATTCCATGGAAAATTTATGTATAAATCTTGATAATACCTTTAAAATGGCTAAATGAGATACTAGCATATGTAATATCGCATGGAAGAAGGATTTGATCATTGCAATAAAACAGTCAAAACACGAACCCAACATTACCCCCCATGCCTCATGATTTGCAAGTCCCACTATAAACAAAAATGAATCACCGGACATAACTAGACTTGTGAAGGAGGGGGTGGATTGGATTTAGAATATTCTCCCTCTTGTCTTGGCGATTTTTTCTTGGGCCTTTATGATGTTTTGTAGATGCCTATCCATATTTTTTGCTCTTCCAATTGTTGAAGCAACTGAGCATTTTCTTGTTGCAATTTATCAATAGCTTGGGTTTGACCAGATGTCTAAGAGAGGAAGGCTTAGGTATATCATCTTTAGAAGATGATGTAGGCATCTGAGAGGAAGGAGTAACATTGTTTTTTTGAGGAAGACTTGGTGTGATAAGTTTAGATTTGATCAAGTTTCCTTTGTTATCGATCTGCAACTGTTACATGGATCATTTGAGTGTAAGCAATCTTCCCTTGCAAAACATAGATTAAGAAAAAATGTAAAGTATAATGCACAACAGGCTTATTAATTATACACATAAATTATGCCAGCAGTATAAAGTTTAGCATTTTAATAAAAACAACTGTGGATATAATAGCCCAGAATATCATAAAAAAAATATAACATGATTTTTACAAAGATTCTACTTCCTCTTATCATGGATTATAATATATATGGGCAGTGTTTATCATTTGTCATCTTAGGAAACCTCTCCCCCACTCCTAAGTATTGTGACACATCACAACAAAAAATATAGGGAACTAGTCAATTCTCCCAATAGCCTAAGATTTACAACTTGTTAAGTGTAGAGATAAATTTCACATATCAGTCTGACGAGACGCTTAGAATATGGCCCCACCTATAGGATAGAATATCCTACATATAGTTAAGAAGAGTTAGGTGAGAGAGTCTTAAGATAGTCTTAAAGTTAGTTCCCAGTGGCAGATTTATGGAGTTAATTAACCTTTTCTTAACCATGCATACTTCTTTTCATCTTTGTCTACAGATAATGTCATACATCAGGACAAGTTTAAGATTTAGGAATTTTATTTTTTATTTTTTGTCAGATTATCATGCTCACTAGGTAGAATGCCCCGCTGCCAGCAAGCCTGTTTAGTACTCCGATGGGTTTACCTAGTCATACCACAAGCCAGTACCCACTGCCAGCAGACTTGTTTAGTACCCCAACGGGTTAGCCTCTTACACCCTCAAAGCCTGGTCCACCATCTTTTAATATTTTAATATAAAGGTTGCTTTGTGCAAGAAGATCAACAGATAGGTCTGAAAAAATTTTCTCTTTCTTTTTTAGATTGGGATGATATTTATGTTAGAGGATGACTCTCCTTTATGTATTGCTTAGAGATTGTCCTGATGTAAGGGGTACTTAAGTGGACGTACACTATCTAAAGATATGGTATAATCAATCATTTTTAGTGTGTAGTGGACGATACCATTGGGAAAGAACAGAAAGGTATCTTTAGGCTCAACTCACTTTTTTTTTTTTTTTAAGTTATTGTGATGTTTCCATGGCTAACCACTAATCACACCTCCTTGTTACTATTTAATAAAGATACTTTACTCACTTACTCAGGGTTCTTGGGGAAAATGTTGGCCCTTGACCAAGTTTTGAAGTTACTTGGTCATATTTGATTGTTTTTGGGACTTTGACAGTCTGTCGAAGATAGAGCGCCAGACAAAGCAGAGATCAAGGGATCTCGGCCCACTTTTGGGTCCCTTTTTGGGTTTTGGGACAATGTAATGGGAAAGGGATGTTGGCCCATGGGTTTACCCACGTTTAGGCCCACTTTTGTAATGTATAAATAAACATCTAGGCATCTAGTAGAGGAGGATTGTATTGTATCTATGTGATATAGGCTAAGTGCCAAGAAGGGATCTGTGTGATCGAGATTTTTGTGCATTCTGTATAGACTTGTAGAGCTTATTGCAAGTCCCTGTGTGAAGATATAGAAGGATGTGTGCTGAAAGGCAAGGAAGAAGGATCTAAAGGGCTACGCATATCTTTTGTCATTTGCGAAATAAGGGTTTCTACAGCTTTGTGCTTATAACTGATTGGCCGACGATAATAAAGAAGAAGAGTTGGTGGACATAGCCCCAGCGTGGGGGTGAACCACGTAAATCTGTGTGTTATGCTTTGTGCCTTGACTTGTTGTTCTTATCTCTACATTTGCTAAGTGCTTCGATATATTTAGATGGATATATTTATGCTTTGTGCTTATTAGATGTGTATGAATAGTAGATCTGATATGTATGAAGATGCTTGGTGCTGATATACTGAATCTAATCTATTTTACTGTTACTAAGTACTAAGATACCTTAGATCTAAGTGAATGTTGCGATGCTCTGTGCTAACTGCGAAGTATAATAAGGACTACATATTGATGAATGATCGATGCTAAGTGCTTTATAAGTGATATAATCAGAGATCTGTGTCCTAGCTAAGGTTGCAGACATGTGAGTCTTGCAACCACCCCTTCCTCTACCTCAGGTGAGACTTCATCTGCTTCACGGGTATTGCCAAAAGGGTCGGTAGTTAGGGTTTTTTTGGTGCACTCTTGTAGCGTTGAACCCTGGGTCTAGCCTTGTGCCAACAAATGGTTCCATTGCCGGGACCTGAAACTATGATTGCTGGGAACTAAGGAAGAAGAATATTTGTGCAAAGATTGACCCTGAAACTATGGAAGCTCTGTGCGTGGACCTATGCCCTAGTGTGTAGTAATCCACTTGATATGAAAATCTCTCTGCTAAAGAAGGAAGGATAGATCTGAAGAAAAGAAGTAATATATGAACACTTTGTGCTCTAAGAAAAGTAAAAGTGGAAGTTTCTGAAGAAAAGTGGTAAGATCTGCAAAAAAGAGGTAAGATCTGTATGCTATATGCTCTGATAAAGGTAAGAATAGTTAAAATTTCTTAGATTTGGAAGCTTTGTGCTCTGTAGAAGTAAAATAAGTGGAAATTTTTGTTTCTATAGTATGGATCTAGGTATGTTTGATAGATTTTGTCCTAGCTTGAAAACTAGGGATCTGATAGATGAAAGAAAGCGTGATATGAATAGATCTGATAAGTACAGTGATAGATATGTTATACCTATGCATAGAAAGAATGTTTGGACTAGCAAATGGATGCAGGATCCTAGAAATGATTTTTTGCAGACTAGCTACCATGATCCTAGTGCGTAGTACATAAGAGGTTGGGGATCATTTAAAAGGAAGAGAGGATTAACCCTATGTTATAGTTGCAGGAGACTGGAACATCTTGCTAAGGAATGCCCTGGTGGAAGATCTAGTTGCCTATGTTGCAAAGCTTGGGACCATGAAGTATTGGATTGCCCTAGAATGATTTCTAAGCTTGAAAGAATGAATCTGAATGAAGAAAACCCTAAGGAAGATCCAAAAATAGTAGAACCCCAGCAAGAATCAAAGAAGTTATTGTTGCAGATGAAAGACACCTTGAATGATCATCGCCATGTTAGGCTACCAGAGATCTTTAAAGAAAAAGAATGCATTGAAGAAAGAATAGGAGACTTCGACATTGACTCTATCCTTGATGAAGAAACACTGATGAACATTATGCCAGAGAGAACTTGGGAAGCCATAGGAAGGCCTGCTATGATTCCTTCATTAAGAGGAATAGGGTTATTCAGAGGGAAACTGGTAAACCTATGTGGGAGGCTCACTCAGATACCTATGATTGTCAATGGAACTTCGATAGAAGAAGATTTTGAGATTATCAAGTTTATTGAGGACAACACCCCGTTTACTATGTTACTTGAAAAACCTTGGATTGAAAGAGATCAAGCCAAAAAGAAGGAAGAAGAACAAGTCTTAGAACAACAGAGACAAGCGTTTAAAGATTTCATGACCAGAAGGATCGCGCAATTGATTGAAGAACAAGAGAACAGATCGAAGCTATTTGACACTAGAAGCCCAGATGTCAAAGATGCAAGAACATTAGAGGAATCACAGAAGATTGAAGTATATGTCTCAGATATAGAAGAAGTATTGCCCCTGAGTCTTAGGAGAGAATCTCAACAGTGCGAAGTGACTATGTCCAAGGAAAATAAGAATCAGAATGGGAAAAGAACCACTGAGACGAAGCTCACAGGGAAGAAGGCTAGAAAGCTGAATAAGAAGAAGGCTAAGATTGAAAGGTTACAACAAGTTCCTGAGGGTACCTTTCTAAAGGAAAACTTGTAGAATTTGAACTTCGTCGAGATATCAAAACAACGATATAGGCCACTCTGTCGTGGCGAAGAAATATATCCATTAGTGGCCGATATATCCATTCGAATGCCACTCCGAACGGATCGAAAAGTATTGATGGCTCATCACCAGACCATCGAACCATGCCATAATGAACATAACATGAATTAATGAGGCTCATACCCATTGCAAAGCAAACTGTTGCCAAGATCACCTATTTATCTCGTCACGCCATGTCCAAAGAACACTTTTTCCAACTAAGAATTTGACGCCTTCAGACTAGCGAGTGTATACAGTGATCGTCGTGCCTTCATTGATCATTCTTGAGTAGTGTCTGATATCATTGTGACCCCAATAATTTATCCTGAGCATGTATGTCCGAAGATCTTAGCGCACTTGAAGAATCTGTGAAGGAAGTACTTGCTGATCTCAGGATCGAGAAAGTCATGTCAGAAAGAAGGATGTCTGCAGGTGTGCAAGCATCATCAACAAGAGGAGTCCAAGCTTCTCCATCGACTGCTCATGGAGTAGGAACTTCCATAACCACGACAAAGGCAAGAATGAAGCACAAAGACAACATTGCGAACACCAAGATTATTTTGAGCATTCTACCTGCCTACCTACCCCCTCTAAGTAGCGCCATCAACCGAAACAGTGTGCCCAAATATTTTGACTATGCTTTGGTCACGACGTACCTCTCGAAAGGGATACACACAGTACGAGCCAACTAGGAAAAGCTTGCGTCATTGAAGTTCAGTGACTTCAACCTTGGTAACAAGAAGGATTACAACATGCTTGCCCCGCACAAGTATCTGACCAGGACTAAAGGAAAGAATTTGAAGATTATCCCACAGCCATGGACCCAGAACCTCGTGCAGTCCATACTGCTCAATGTGATAAAGATCCTGCACTTTGGCCGACACCAGGAAGTAAATGCATGCATGAATTTTTTGTTATCTTGCTACCACGGAGGTTACTTATGGTTGAACAATTGCATTATTTTGGATCCGACCTTGATCAATTAGATCACAGGGCTGAGCATGCAGGGCTCTGGACCACAAGATTTTTATCCTGGAAGGACATCAGATCGAGCATTAACGCAAAGAATCAAAGAGACTTATGGCAATGTCGAGAAGGGCACGCAAGGTTACAAGGTAACCTCTATCCAGAACGACGCAGTGCGCCTCTCATGTCAGTTGATCATAGGGAAGATAGTTCGCAAGAACCGGCCCACCCAAGTGACTGTATTCGTAGTTGACCTCGCAAGAAAGTGCGCAGAGGGACTACAAATGAATTGGGCGCAGTACCTTGTAAAATAGTTGGAGCTTGATTGCAGAGAAGCACAAGACCAAGGGCATGAGTTCCACTTTAGCTGGCTTCTCATCCTAATTGCATTCATTTCATGGGAAATGTCGGAAGGTGTGACCTTCCCTAACATCGAGCCCTTCGAACCTTTGGCCGCGAAGTTCAGTATATTGTGGTACTCTAATGATATGAACAAGCAATGGAAATCCAATTCCATTTTCCTTACTTACTACAACTAGTTGAAACAAGACATCCAGGTCGAGCCTCAAATGACCCCGAATACCCTCCATAGGTTTAGACCCTTAATGAAGTTCAGCACGGACTGCCACTTCATTTATATAAAAATGCGCACTGATGAGCACAAGCAATAGTTGCAGTCATATTAAAAGCTAACAGAGGAAGAATTAGAGGAAATCACTAAGGAATGGTTGGCAAACCTCCTTATTCTAGCCAACCCTACGGAGTTGTCTGACGTAGATAGCCCAGAAGATACACAGGATACACCCAGACCAAGAAAGACAAAGAAGCCTGAAGAGGTTCACGATGTAGACACCACATTTGTGAGGACTGCATCCATTTCACCAGATGAAGGGGGTGATGGAGAATAGATCGAAGGTGCAAAAATTGAACAACAGAAAGGTGAAGTACCATCTCCTAGGGATGAAGAAGACTCGTTGAATAAATGGAAGGTTTCACCTCTGAAATCTTCCTCCCGAAAGAAACCTATAACCCCTGTAACCAAGATGTGGACTACCCTCACATTGGATGATTTTAATTTTATCATTGCAGCTATGAATGATGCTTCACAGGAGGTATTAGAGAAGCAAGAGATGAAGAAGGACCAGATGTATAATCATATCGAGGTTGAACTCCAAGGAGTGCAACAGGCACTCCAGTCTAGCCACGCAGTCTCCACTGCACCTCTGACAGTAGGAACAGTAGAAACAGGAGATGAGCCAACCCAATTGCACCAGATCGCCGATAAAGTTGAAGCTCACCTTTGACGAGCTCAGTAAAAGACAATGCAAGCCATCCAGGCTTTGACAAAGGTACAGGGAGTACTTGTTGAGCAACGTCGTGTTGTCAAACAAGAAAAACTTTCTCTTCAAGTACAGTGGGACAAAGGGAAAGAAGAACTACAGCAGAGCAAGGAGCAGTTGATCTCAGAGCATCTATAAGTAAAGGAACTGGTCAACATATTACTTCGCTCTATGACTGTCATAGAAGTGAGAGCTGAAGAACAAATTCCATAGTAGGTGGCACCGCTTGAAGAAGTGATCCAATAGCTTCAACAGTGCATCACAGACCTGGAACTTTGTACTGTTCCCGAGACCCCTCAAGAAATCAAAGACCTAAGAGAGGAAACTGCTCGTATCACAGTTGGAAGAATAAAATCCCTTGCCTTGGAGTGCATGTAGCTGAGCTCTAGGAGTGCTCAAACTTATGAAAGTCTCATGGAGAATCTAGAGTTAAAAGCATTGGAGTCGTAGCTCCAAGAAGAAAAGCATCATGCAGATACATTATAGGTGCAGCTAAAGGCCTTGTCACCAGTCGAAAGGATGAAGATGTTTCCAAAGCAATGCATGGCTCAAAAACAGATCCACACAATCCAGACCAAAGTGATGGAAGTCTCTCAACAACTTCAACCAGTGCAAGAGAAGGCATGCCAACTGGTCACTGAAGTTGAAATCCAAGGAGTAGAACTTGAACAAGTTGTGAGTGCAACAGAACAATGCCTAGAAGGACCATTCAATGATGCACTCATCTAGGAGTTCATTGAGAAAGAGGCAGTAGCATTGCAGCAGGTCGAATCAACTCGAGCCAAGCTCGAGGCGTTCGAGGAAGAATTTCTCAGACCAGAGTGACTCGGGACAAGTCACAGGTGAGTGTTGGGGGATTGTTGGACCTTGACCAAGTTTTGAAGTTACTTGGTCATATTTGATCATTTTTGGGACTTTAACAACCTGTTGAAGATAGAGCACCAGACAAAGAAGAGATCAAGGGATTTAGGCCCACTTTCAGGTCCCTTTTTGGGTTTTGGGACAATGTAATGGGAAAGGGATGTCGGCATGTGGGTTTACCCATGTTTAGGCCCACTTTTGTAATGTATAAATAAACATCTAGGCATCTAGTAGAGGAGGATTGTATTTTATCTATGTGATATAGGCTAAGTGCCAAGAAGGGATCTGTGTGAACGAGAGTTTTGTGCATTCTGTATAGACTTGCAGAGCTTAGTACAAGTCCCTGTGTGAAGATATAAAAGGTTGAAAGGCAAGGAAGAAGGATCTAGCGAGCTGTGCATATCTTATTTCCTTTGCAAAGTAAGGGTTTCTACGGCTTTGGGATTCTAACCGATTGGCCGATGATAATAAAGAAGAAGATTTGGTGGATGTAGCCCCAGGGTGGGGGTGAACCACGTAAATCTATGTGTTATGATTTGTGCCTTGACTTGTTGTGCTTATCTCTACTTTTGCTAAGTGCTTCAATATATTTAGATGGATATATTTATGCTTTGTGCTTATTAGATGTGTATGAATAGCGGATATGATATGTATGAAGATGCTTAGTGCTGATCTATTGAATCTAATCTGTTTTAATGTTACTAAGTACTAAGATACCTTAGATCTAAGTGAATGTTGTGATGTTCTATGCTATCCGTGAAGTACAATAAGGATTGAATATTGATGAATGATCGATGTTAAGTGCTCTATAAGCGATATAATCACATATCTATGTCCCAGCTAAGGTTGCAAACACCTGAGTCTTGAAACCACCCCTGCCTCTACCTTGGGTGAGACTTCATCTGCTTCGCAGGTGTTGCTGAAAGGGCCGATAGTTAGGGTTTTGTTGGTGCGCTCTTGTAGCATTGAACCCTAGGTCTGCCCTTGTGCCAACATAAACTGTACTAGTAACCTCTAAGTTTGATAGTCAGGGTATCACTTCCTTATATCCTCTAGTGGTGGAGGTTTAAGAGGAACTTCCATTAAAGATGCCTTGAGTAAAAAAGAAGATGGAAATATTTGCAAAAATGTGGCTAATTACAACAATTCATTATTCAATTGATGCCTAGCAGACAACAAGGTTCAAATATAGCAATATTGTTGAAGGAAAATACTTCCTTTTTGTCTCCTTGAAATTTTCCACTTGTGGTGAAATAAATACCTACAGAGATCTCTAAAACTGCTTGTCAGAAACCACACTCTAAAATATCAAAAACTAATGAGATCAATGAGATCAAGTCACAGGAACATGTATCTCATAGTTCTTTTATTAAAAATAAAATGTAAAATGAGGTTGCATTAGACTTTAAGCTAAACTAACAACATGTAGTTTTTATTTACTATCCTACTCTACCTAAAAAAAAAGGAAATCGTTATTCAAGTGTAAGAACTTTTCTAATGTAACCATGTGCGAAGAAAGACAAGAAACATACCCATATCTGCATATGAAAAAATTATCGCAGTGATTACGTGGATATGAAGAACCAACCAACCTACTTTTTTTGGCACCAAAAGGTGTTGAAGAACAGAATAGTATTGTGGTATGATGACCTCTTGAAACCAAATTTCAATGTAATCATGATGTTCATCGACAATAATTTATATGCTCTCCTTCATCATCCCATGCATATCCTCTTCTTCTGGATGATTGGTTTCTAAAGAATATAAAGGATTTGTTGATATGAATGTTGAGAACTCCTCAATTGTTGGTTGTGGAGCCTAATTATCTTCCTGATTTATAGGTCTTTTACTTTCAGCCGTGTTTATACCCCATGAAGTATTTACACCCTAGAAGTATGTACACTCTTCCATGCGGGGGAGTGCAGAGGAGGGGTACCCCCTCTGCGGGGTCTAGGGGGCCTATCCCCTTGGCTAGGGGGTCTGGGGGCAAGCGGGCCTCGACGGGGGTTCGGGGGCGAAGCCCCCGAAGCAAAAATTGCCTTGTAAAAGTATATTGTAATTTCATTGTAAATCTGAACCGTTCATTATAAGGTCGCAGATCTAACATTAGAGATTATGTTAGAGTTTTTTTCCCTAGAAGGCAACCCTCTTTTATGAGGGAAATGTATTGCGGCTATGGATGATGGTGAATATTGTATTCTGAGAGAGGAGACTGTGAGAGGAAGAAGAGGAAGTTACAACGGGTTTTGCTGTAGGTTGTATCCCTTCATTTGTTGGATAATAATAAAGGAAGGACCTGGCAATTTCTCTGGTGGACGTAGCCCATACTGGGTGAACCACGTAAATCTGTGTCTCTCTTGTATTGTGTGTCTTCTGTGTTTTGTTTCTTCATTTGTTTTATTTTATTGCTCCGGGGTCCTATTTTTCTAACAACTGGTATAAGAGCATAAGGTAACTTGCAGGAAAAGAGGGTTCCTAGTTCGAGTGGGAGCAATGTCGGAAGATGGAAAGTTTAGGGTCGAGAAATTTAACGGCCAAAACTACCATTTATGGAAGATGCAGATGGAAGACTATTTATATTAGAAGGATCTATTCCTACCATTGAGCGGAGTAGCAAAGAAGCCGACGACCATGAAGGATGAAGAATGGGAGATTCTTGACAGAAAGGCTCTAGGAACAATACGACTGAGCCTGGTAGCATCGGTGGCTTTCAATATTTCGAAAGAAAAGACAACGAAGGGTTTGATGGATGCGTTGGCCAAATTGTATGAAAAACCCTCGGCATCGAATAAGGTATTTCTAATGAAGAGATTATTTAATATGAAGATGTCAGAAGGTGGGTCTGTTGCAGATCATTTAAATGAATTTAATACGGTTACTAATCCACTAAGTTATGTAAAAGTGGACTTTGATGATGAGGTTAGGGATCTTCTAATCTTGTGCTCATTGCCAGAAAGCTGGAATGGATTGGTCATGGTTGTAAGTAACTCTGTCTCTGGTTCAAATACTTTAAAATTTGATGATGTTGTTGGTGTTATCCTTAGTGAGGAAATGCGACGGAAAAGAACAGGTGAGACATCAGGAAATGCATTGAACATGGAGAACAGGGGAAGACAAAAGGATAGAGGAAAGGGCTCAAGAAACCGTGGAAATTCTAGGAAGGGCAGATCCAAATATAGACTTGGAAAGATAGAGTGTTGGAATTGTGTGAAGAAAGGACATATGAAGAAAGACTGTAGAGCTCCAAAGAAACAAAGAGATGGACAACAGGAGAGAAATCAGGAAGCAAATGTAACAGGTGATGTGTTACAAGATGCTTTGATTCTTTCTGTAGATAATATTTCCGAGTCTTGGGTAGTAGATTTAGGAGCTTCATTTCATGCCACACCCCATAGGAAACATTTTCTAGATTATGTTCAAGGTGA
>ML795829.1:395533-407721 GCA_009831015.1 Picea engelmannii
GTGGTGGCAACGGTGGCGTTGGGCTCCGCATCGATAATCTGCTTCCCCCTGTCATTCCCCTTATCAGGTTATGATTCAGAGTCGGAGCATGCATCCGATTCAGAATCCTTCAACTCGGCTACCAGTGAGTGCTTGGCCCGACACTCACTTGTGTTGTGAGTGGAGCTCTTATGGAACTCACACCACTTCCCCGTGTCCTTTTTTGGCTTCGTGGTCTTGTTATTTGCTTGTGGCTTTGGCGGGTTGTCCTGGGCTGCCCTACCTTGGCTTGGTCCTTTGTTTTGTCATTTGGGAGTACCTTTCCCGTGCTTCTGATTTGCAGACCCAAAGTCTTGCTTCTTCTGTTTGAACTTCTGCTCAATCTTGGCAGCATATCGGTATGCCACACCAAGTGAGGAGATGTCGAGGAACTCCATTTCCTCCGAAATGTATCTTTGCAGACAATTGTGGTACTTTAACACCAAATGTTTCTCTGAATCTTTGATACCCAACTTTGTGCGTAGGGTATGAAACAGATTCGTCATCTCATGCACATCTTGGTCCCTTTGCTGCCGCAACGTAGTCCATTGTATGTATTTGTCCTCATAGCTCCCCATGGGATAATATTGTTCCTTGATGGCATCTCGGAAATAATTCCAAGTGGGTGTGACCGAGAAAAAAGAGGGTTCTCCCTCGCCCTCTTTCTCCAAGTAGGTTTCCCACCAGTCCTTGACATGGGGGGCGGCTTTGAGAAGTGCAAAAATAATATTTTCTCTGTCGGAAAAGTCATGAACCGAGAAATATCCTTCTAAAAGATTCAACCATCTATCTACGACATCTGCATCTATTTGGCCGTCAAATATGGGAATTTCAAATTTTACTTGTACCTTAAAAGGAGTGGCACCTCCAGAGTGGCTGCTGGATGTCGATGCACTGCCAGTCGGAATCCGTTGAAGAATCTGGGCAAAGTTGTCCATCATTGCATTCCTTTGTTTCTCGAGGGCCTCCTCGAGCAACATTTTGATAGGATCTCCTGCTCCCTCATCTTTCTTTTCTTCCCCCATGGGTGGTCGTCGGGTTTTGTGAGGCTGATCTTGCAAAGGTTCAACCAGATCGAGCCCCAACTCCTTATACCCCGATCTCGTTGGGGACATGTAAAAAAGGATCGAGAATGAGAAGACCGCTCTGATACCACTGATGCGGAGTTATGTAGGAACACAATGAAATAAAGAAATACACATAAACACAGAGATGCAGCGGAAATAAGACTTCATTTCATTAATAACAAATGATTAAAATATGCTTACAGACAGAATGGAAATAAACTAGCTAGGGCGCTGGTAGCTTATCTCTGAGAAGAGATGTGGCTGCTACTCGCATCCGTGAGAAGATGATTACAATGAGGCTCTGAAGGTCCTTTTACAATAAATGGGAATGCCAAAAGTCTTATACATCCAAAAACCTAACCCTGGGAGATGAAGCGCCAAAAGTCATGTGGGCCCCGTTTGGGTAAGTTGGTACATCAACTTCCCGGGGTCGTAACTTTTGCATACGATCTCTGTTTTAGGCGTATGATAGCCCATTGGAAAGATATATCTGAGGACTACAACATTTGTACAAATTTTTCTACCACAACATACCCCAAAAAATGTCGTTTAGGGCCTCAAAACAGCTCCATAAGTTCAGGACCCGAAAAACTGCTAAAAATAGTAAACTGTGCGAAAACTAAAAAACTGAAAGAAGCAATGGTGGGGGTCCAAGTGGAATAGGTGGGTGGCCACCAATATCCACCTGGATCAAATTTCACTCCTGTAACTGTTGGTGTGTGTCCAGATCACTCTAGACCACCACTATGGCGCATTGATTATCCTCCAGTGCACATTGATTGATTTATACAGAGCATATCATGTGTAAATTATTCATTATTCATCGTGGTTAATGAGAATTCTTCCATTCTTTCTCTCTTGCTTCTTCTTTCTCAATTTCTCTCTGCAAATGTATGTGGTATTTTCTATCTAGATCTATTTTTTGCAGGTTCTACACATTTACAATGCATACATGTGTTTTAAATATATCGTCTTCATACAATTTAATCCATTGAAGGAGGACAAGGTATTCATGCAATTCAATCCATTGCTGCCAACAAACATCGACAACCCAGACTTAGAGGTTCAAACAATGGCCAAGTCACATATATGGTAGATCTTGCCTGATATTTACCCTGACCTTTGGATGCCTAGATCTAGCGAAGGCTAACGGGTTCAAGTAGATTTTGAAGTATTTGATAGCATTGGTCCTCGCTACATAATAGTTTGTTGGTTGATTCTTGCTCTCAATATAGATATTTTACACCCATTATATATATATATATATATATAGTCAATCAACATTTTGTATATCTGATGTGATTGGATCAATGGATTTGTAGAAACATATATATATTTCCAAACTTTAGACTTAAATAAGTTTCATTCTTGTTTAAATAAGGAAAAACGCGCACCTGGATACCATCGTTGATAAAGTATTTTGATTAATCCAACGATCTAAAATCCTTAAAAGTTATGGAGCCTCCCATTCGTTAAAAATTCAAATCGTTAAAGACAACCTTCAAAGTGTCTGGTTTCAGGGTTTCGCGATACTAACAGTCAGACATGTAAAGAACCCCAAAGTCTCAATATACGAAGTCGTGAAACTAGCTTAAGTTAAACCAGGTTAATTAAAAAATTAAAATGATTAATTATAATTAAACCTTATTCCAACTTCGCGTTTCAGGAATCCTTCCTCGAACAACAACTTAAATTCCTGATACCCGAAGTCGTGAAACCCTTAATTAATCGTGATTTAATAAAAAAAGTTAAACATGATTAATATTAATTAATCAATCGTAATTTCGCGAGTCCAGGATCATATCTTGAACTGGAATAAGATAACTCAAGACCCGAAAACCTGAAATGGATTAAGGTTAAACATAATTAATTAACAATATAAACTCAATTTATTAACAAAATAAAACATTCTTATCTAACCGTTGAGTTTATGGTGTTTTTGCGATACTAGTGATTTCAAATTTCAATCATACTTTTCCGATCATGAAATATCGACCATTAATGACATTAAATGGCTAGCCAGGGGAAATTATCTCAAATAAGATCCTTCTTTAATGCCCAAATATTTTTATTAAAAGAATTAAATGCATTGTTAGTGAAGGTATATGCAAATCGATGCGTTTAAGGAAAGAAAGGTTTTTTATTTTTAATTACATTCGCATTTTGGAAGAACTTTCTTAGAAAGACAGTCAATCCTGTGCATTTTTTGTGACAAATAACAGGTTTCTGAGAACTTCTACCATGCCGCCACAAAAAGTAATTAAAGCAATTGGTGAAAGTTCAGGCCATAACTCAAATGTTTTCTCCGACACCTCGCCCAGGAGCATAGACACAGTCAAAACCTGGACGCATGTATTCAACATCCTACAATATGAATTGCTAAACTTCCCAGATGATTCAAGCAACAACGAAAAGGAAGACTTCTCTATCAAATACAATACTGTAGCTCAGTCAGAGCTACATAAGGTAGCAACAAGGGCGAGGCTTTTACTCTACGATGATATGATTGGTTGGGCACTGGAGCATGTAGATATCCCAACTAGAACTGTGATGTACAAGTTGTCTCCAACACCAAACTTCATTTACAATGCCGGTTTCCTTGTGAATTTTAACAAGGAGTGTGATCAATATGGAAAAATCCTTTCCGACTTAATCAAGGACTGGTATTCATGCCCCGAAAAATTCAGAGACGAATCTCATGGCATATACACAATCTCATCACTAGAACTGCAGTTCATGTATATAGCCATGATGATGTGTAGAATCTATGGAAAAGAGAACATATCCCATTTCTTTCTACCGTGAGTACCCATTATACACATAGTAGGGGAAGGGTATTCTTTCGATTGGGCCAAGATATTGTCAGACAATATGGCTAGTGAAATTACAGAATACCAAACACTAAAAGACAAGGGGCAATCAACTTCATTCTTCATGCCAGCTTATATTATGGACTCTATCTGTTTCATGATGCCTTTCCAGCTGATGGGATGGATTTGGACTCCAAATAGCGCAGAACCAATCCATATTTATCATTCGAAACTCTGGGAAGACAAGGCAAAATATTTCTTCTATGAAACCTATAATTGGGTAGTGGTGCCGATGCACACTGCTATATTTGGTCACCCACCTCCTAGAATTTCATACAAAATTGTAGCTGACTTGGGCTGAGTGGCAGAATGGTACATCGAGGAACAATTCTCCTATATCAGGGTTTTTGGTTGTTCAGTTCCTCCATATGCTCTGCTGCACTTTTTACCAGACCAGTAAGTGTGCCGCAAGGTCGCATGAAAAAACATACTCGGCGGGATTAGCAAAGAGCTCAAACCAGTACAGAAAAAGGTATGGCCATATTTTCCCTTACATATTGGTGCATTTTATTTATTGGATTTTGGCCACTCCAAAGTGGAGGTCATGGACTTAGAATAAATAAATATGGTCAACATTGAATTCAAGAAACACGACCCGTAGAAGGTCGTGGGTAACGATAAAATGATTGAATTCTATGACTTTAAGAGGCACCGAAGAAGTAGCCTCCCTAAAGTGTTATAAGGAGGAGTCGTGATGTCTCCCACTAAATAGAAAATGGAGACCCAAGGTCCAGAAGATGTAATCTCTAGTAAACAAGAAACCCGGGAAAACTTAGAGAAAACTAAGGTCTCGACTCAGAAAGAAGATACCTCGGCGACAGATGTATCAGGTAATCGGTCCAAAGATCAAGCAGAGACACTAACAAAGAAAGGAGAAGATATACCATTGTCTACACCAGATAAATCAACTACAGACACGACCGAAAAAGAATCATCCACAGAAATCGAAAGCCCCATTCAGTTTATCACACCTTTACAATTCACCAGAGGGAACCTCGATGTAGATGTAATATTCATTGAAGATCTCATGCCTATTCCTATGGAAGAGATACCTCCTTCTTATTTCCTTTTCAGCAAGAAAAGGAAAGTTGCGGTGAAGAGAGAAATGCACCAAAGGACGGATGCAGCGGTCAAAATACATAGAGTACTAATTGATGGAGAAGCCTTAGAAGAGGTAGAGTTCGCTGAAGAAGTAGAAGGTTCATTGGGGGCTCATGCAACAACCAACTAGTTTTTGGTGGGAAATTTAAAAGAACAGCTGAAGAAAAAATACCTGCTAATAAACCAATTACAAAACCAAATAAAGACTGTAGAAGAGGACATCAGAAGCGAGGTCAACGAGGGCTTCGTGTAGATGAGAGTTGGTGACAGACAACAAATTCAATAGATGAAATCCAACCTGGAGTAAATGCATAAGAATGTGAAAGCAAGCGAAGGACGAGCTATCCAATAGGATGAGTTGGTAAAACAATTACAGGCCAAAGTCAGTTCCACTGAGAACATGGTTGTGGATCTAGCAATGTTTCGATCTCATGCATTGGAAGTGAGAAAGAAATTGGAAATAGCACAAAAGAGCCTTTTTACTAAGGTAGAAATCATTCACAATTATTTTCGGGTGGTGAACAAATCATTGGATAATATTTGTTTCAGAGAGAGAGAGGCTACTGCAACTAGAAGAACTTTTCAAGAAGTGGTTCTATCATTGACCAGAGAAGGAATGTCTGCAGTTCCCAGGTTTTCCGTTTCAGAGGAGATCATAGGTGATATAATTTTGAAGACCTAAGAAGCCAACATATTCGAAAGTAAAATAATGGCTAAAGAAATTAGATACTCTTATGAAGAAGCTTTTCACTCGCTTAATAAAGAGTCATTAGGCCTTGGAAAAGAGGATAATTCTAAAGTACTGGGAGAAATTGACATAATAAAACATCAACTTGATATCAAAGAAAGCTTAGAAGAAGCTCAGGTTGAACTTTCACAGCTAAAAAAAGTTGACATCACTCAGATAGATAGATGGTTGGTAAGGCCTAATTTACAGTTAGAGTCAATGACTTCAGAAGACAAAAGAATGGAAGACAGACTACCACAATTAGAAAAGAATTTGTATATTTTTGAGGCAAAAGACATGACAGAACCATCCAAACTAGTAGCACAATTTGTAGACAAGTGTGTCGAATGTATTGAGCAAGGAAAAGGGAGTACCTCAAAGGATCAATGAGGTAATATGTATACAACTCGTTATTAGAGATTATCTATGTCCGAGATGGAAAATAATAAAGGAAAAAGCCTTTGCTGGCATGAGAAAGAGACAGAGGAGAACTAAGCGAAGTGTTCCAAGTTTTTCATTTTGTAACCGTTTCCTTTTAGAAATAACGAGAATTCCAACTGCTTAGGGTTGAAAATATTTTGTATAAATACATACTCAAAAGAGTGAAAAAGGGGTGGTTTATTACCGTATGTAATTGAGAAAACTCTCCTCATTGAGGATTAATACAAGTGCGTACCAGAGATTCCACATTTCATTCAGTTTGAGTTATGTGTTCTTCTGTCTTTCCACATCTCAACATATTTTTATATATTTCCTTGATGAATGCCTGATCGCAATTTATTACAACATCTACTATGATTACATTTCATTTAGTTATCTGATAGAAAACAATTTTTCCTTTGTATTTACTGTTAGTAAATACAAGACCTGTAAGTCAATTAGATTTATATATTTTATGCTTCATTTACGGTTATATGATCTATTTTATTCTTCTGTAACAAAGTAAGATTCTTCTGTAACTGATGCCTTGCTTTGTATAACATTTTTATGTTTTTCTCTCATTACATTCAATACATTTAATTTTAACTCAGACACGAAAGATGGCCTCTGAGATGTTATACTGTTAATTCAATTTAAGGAATTTTTCTCACATAACTGAGGTAGAAAAATAAAATATTTAAACTTTGTTTATTTCTCAATGCCTAACATTATTCTTTGAGCCTTAAGTATAAACTCAGGAACAACATATTTTTGGCACCGTTGCTGGGGATGGAGAAACGAAGTTATTTTTCCCTAGGAGAATGACATTGGTAATTTTCTCTCTTTGATAGTGAACAAAGATTGAATACATTATAAGGCTAATTTTTATCTTTCACTTGGTGACTCCACAACTAATAAACTGACATTTAGTCAAAAGAATCCAAACGATACATAGACTTCACCCATATCTGACCCTGAAATTTTTTTGAAACCAAGGGGATACCTTAAACAGACTACTGCATCAGCAAGTAAGGTTTATCAACCCAAATCTAATACTAAGGTTTTACTTGAGAAGTTAACTTCGCAAGAAGGTCCCACCCAAATCCATTTCAGACAAAAATCTACTGATAGAATCGAAGACGAAACCCTAAAAACTGAGTTGGTTTCACCTAAGATTAAAGATGAGACCGATCCAATTGTCTCCTTTACCAATAAAGGTAAAAAATCCATCTCAGTGTTAACGCTCTGTAAATTTCCTAGAGGTTGTTAGAAAAGAAGAAATCTACGGGAGGTAACTTTATCCAACCACTTCGAAGTTGGGATCTAGCCCTACCAGCTTCAGAGAGGGATCTCTCAGTATGATTTAGATATGTTTCAAATTTAAAATATTAGGCTAGGTAAATAAAATATGTTTGTTTTGTTTGTTGTCGTTTTCATTGGGTTGGCTGAGAGAGATTTACACATCCATTGGGCTATGGGGTCTATATCATGAAATAAAATCTAAACCAGAAAACAAAGAAACCTTTCACAAGGCGAGATAATGCAATCATTGGATTCTTTTAGCAGCATAAATGAGGAATAGCAGAAAAGGAGGAGAGAAAGTAAGTTACAACAAAGAAGCAGTTAAGAATTTCTTTATTGCAAAATCAGAAGATGAAACACTAAAATATTTTAAATTCAGAAATAGGGTATATAAAGATAATCATGCAACGTTCATTACTTTCAAAGATTAGACTTAGAAAAAAATGCGATAACTAAGCGAGAATAACATTTAACTTAGAAAGGAAAACATCACCAATGAGTACACACAAGAATCCTGTGGAAATGCCTCTTTTTATTAATGGAAGAACACTTGAAAAAATATTACAGTCTGGTAGCTCGCAGGGTGTAAAGATCAACCCTCAATACTTCGAAGAGTGAAGTATTTATAACTCAAAATTACAAACGATCCTGTCATTAAAGATCATGACGTGGTAAATCTATTTTTATCTTAACTAACTTAACAAACTACAAAAATCTAGGAAACTATTTGATGATGTGTCGAAACTTCATGCTATTTTTTGGGTGAACCGTTGGTGAGGCCTCTGCATGACCTCGTCTAATTGGATAGCTAACTGGGCTGGGACATCTCATCGACTACTCGATCAGATTGCAAAGCTCTTCCCATCGAAGATGACTGGGAACACTGACTTTGAGTAACCTTCGGTAGACTTCATCCATCTCTGTGTACTTGGAAAAAGTTGGCTTGATGATGAAGATGTACTAGATCTCATGCTGTATGCTTATGTCCAACTGTAGCGCATCTAGGAATGCCTTGCCAGTGATACTGCCTTGAATTCCTGAAAATTTCAAACTATCCTTAGCCACATATGCTAGTCTCTTTTTGTAATCAGGGAGCGTCATCAACTTGTCATTTATCACCTTCAAACTAGGAAGACCCTTCTTTTGTAGAGCCTCGATCTCGCTGAAAAACCTTTGTACCCCTAGGTCCATAGCCTGAACCTTTTCTTCCAGCTGTAGCATCAGTCCTCTCTTGGTCAAGATTCTCTTGACCTCAAGGATGGTCTCCGTTCTATCCTCAATTCTCAGCTCTTCCAGCTCCTCTCTGGTTTTAGAATTCAGGAATTTGATGATTTCATTAGCCTCTGTGGGCATCTCTCCCAGTTCTGATATAATATTCTCGATGGCTTGTTTACTTCTTTGTAACAATTAATTTTTCTCAAACATCATTTGTATCATTGGCCATATTTCATTCATAGACTTGGTGATGTCTATCCAGACACTTTCTTTGATTTCGGCCAGTGTTTTGGCTGCCACTATTTTCTTTCGAAGCTGTTGTAACTCTTTTTTGAGCTGGTCTGACACTTGTTTTTCCTTGGAGTAGCTGGTTTGGTAACAATATTTGAGTTCCTGGAGGTTCTCAATCTCCTTTTTTAGCCTGCTAATCTTTATTTCCTGCAGATTCATCTCTTCCATAGATTTAGCCAATTCAACAGTCTTTTCCAGAGACGTCAGTGGATTTGTCGATGGAATTTCTACTAGTGACATTGTTCTTACTCCTGAGAGTGGAACTGCACTTAATGGAATGACTTCCATGGGTTTTGACTGTTCTTTCTCTTTCACTAGCTTCTCCATTTCAGCTTCCATTTCCTTCAATTGTGCATTCTGCTCCATGATCAACTTAAACATCTCATCTTTTTCTCCTTCTGTCTCTGCTATTTCCTTTGCCTGCGAGTCTACTGTTGGAGGTAGCTTCAATTATTTCCTCAAATATGTTATGTCAGCATTTTTCTTCTTGATCATCTCTTCGACTGCTTTCACATTTGAGGGATCATACCCAATCTTGAGGACCAGTTCTTCCAATGTCTTAATCCTGTTATCCTTGGAAAAGATGATATTTTCTCCAACTCCAACTGTGTCTGGACGTTATTCAGAGACAATTTTAACTTGGAGGTAGTAGTGGAAGCATGTGCCAACGTGGAGAAAACCATTTCTCCAATTTTCCTATGCAGATCCATTTGATCAGCTGTATGCACGTCCTTAGTCTGCAATTCAAAAGTTTCCCTTTTGTAATCGGTGATTACCTTTGGGTCTGGCACCTGTGCTTGGAGAAATTCCATGTGCATTCTGCCCTTCTCAGTGTCGAATGTCGATAGTATCATGTGTTGTGTAGTCAATGTCTGCTTCCAGAACTGGGTGTATGTGTTGCTAGTTAGAGTCTGATTCTTTTTCTTGATCAAATCATATTTCTCAAAGATACTCAACTTCGGTCCTGTCTTTCCTGGCTGGTTGATTGGTGGAGTATCTGTAGGCTTCTTTGGAAATACTGAGGTTATGATCTACTTTCTACTTATACTGAGGAGTGATCGATCAACCTCTGTCATTGAAGTGGATGGAATTTCCTTTTCTCCAGCCGGGTCAGGAGCCGGACTGGCTTTTGGCCTCTTTGTATGTAGTTGAAATTCTTCAAATGATACTTCAATGACAGGAGGTGACAGATCCTACCTAGGCCTTATGTAGTGCACCCTTTTGGATACTAACCACTTTGTACATAACTCATACAGATGTTATACAATCCACATGCATTTAAACAAATAAACACATTTAAGTTCAGAGTAAAACATATTATCTACTACTATATTTAACAATCCATAGTGTTTCATAATAATTCATATACACAATGGAAATCATGATAACATAACAGCACAGTCCTGCAAAACATGATTAAGGCATAATCATATACTTATCTTTTAACAGTGGTAGATTCCACCAACCAAGTGCAGGCCTTCCATGAACCTCCCAGCCTTAGACCGCACTTCTCATCATCTCAGCAATGGGTCACCCCCAAGTTGGGACTAAGCTCCACCCCAAGGCAAGGAAATCTAGGCTAGGCTAAGGTTACAGGGAAAACAACACATAAAATCTGGAAGGATTCTTTCGAGGATGCCATCTTACGCCCACTACTATCAGAATCTCATTCCCCACATGCCTGTTCCGCCCGGGATTATACATCGTCACAAGCACAGTCCATCGGTGCTAACCTCCCTCTTTGGGTCTCGGCAACAGGCCAGATCAGGAAGTCTCAGAGCCTAAAGCTGGTGCTGGACACTCTCTGGAAGAAACCTCTTCCAACAAAATCCACCTCCCTCACCTAGAGAGAGATCACACATAGGCTCAATCACAACTTTCACTGGCCATCAAGCCATGTACAGTCTATCTCTGCGTGGTCACCATAGCCAACTGGAAATACAAACATGGCCTCTCAACAGGCTCAACAATGGCGCAAGGCCTCACAGTGATGGTTCATAGGAATGTGTGATGAGTGACTCCTGCAGGGGTCGACACAGAATCCATGACTCAGAACAGAGGGTGAGACAGGCTCTCCAGAACAACACAGGCTTTCCCACTGTTTCAACAATGGCGGAATGGTTCAGGGTCTCGACTTTGGAACAGAGCACCCGTGCATAGGTTCCATCAGTGGGATAGAGAATTTGCACAAACTATCACAGACAATACGGGATTCTCCACTCTGAGGAACGCACCAAGTATTCTTGCGGTGGTTGGGTCGGTCGTACTATTCAGCGCCCTCTACACGCTCAGGTAGTCGGGTGGAATGGAGGAGGAACCCTTCTCACGGATCACCCTGGCCATTTTATTCGCATGCGTCAGGGTTGACACTTGTCACCCATGAAACTGCATGCGTTCCACCAGCATGCGTCTCCTTTGCATGTTTCCCCCTTGCCAGAAACTTAGGATAAAACATAAAATGCACATGTCTTTTGGGATAATATTAAAATATTATTCCCAAGCTTAAGCCCCCTAGGCTCAACACTTAGCCCCTTTTCCCACCTTCAGCCCCTAATTCCTTGCCCACCTTATGGATGCTTAGTCCCCCTTCACTCATTCATCGTGGTCGGTCTGCACATGGTGGTGTTTATATTTTATTAATTGTTCTTCTTGATTACATATACAATAGCAGGCTCTTGGCCTTCAACACTCAGGCTCCCTGGCCTAATCAAACACATAAGCCTCCAGCTTATAAAAACTTGGCTCACCAGCCTATGAATCATCATTACAATTCCTTTCATAACATGGTTTACAACGGGGCTCGGCCTTGGGGACACTACAATCCCCCTCCCCTTATTTTTGCACTGTCCTCAGTGCAGCTTTACACATCATTGCAAGATTTTCAAAAATTTTCAAAAAAATGTGGGTACTCTGCCCGCATAACATCTGCATTCTCCCATGTCGTGTCCTCAGGACTATACCAGGTCCACTGGACCTTTACAAGCTCTATAGCTCGATTCCAGAGCTGTTTTCTTTTCCTGTCCAATATGCGCATAGGATGCACTTACAGGACACCTTCTGGTTCCACCTGAATCACATTCCAATCGATAACATGATTAGCATCAGGTACATATTTCTTAAGCAGTGAAACATGAAACACATTATGTACAGTCATAGATGCAGGTAATGCAAGCATGT
>ML795829.1:407771-439912 GCA_009831015.1 Picea engelmannii
TGCAACCGGCCCAATCCTTTCCAGGATTTCAAATGGCCCACAAAATCTTGCTGCCAACTTGGCGCAACTTCCTAGCTTTAGGGAACTCCTGTTAGTTTTCACTTTCAGGAAAACATGGTCACCCACTTTGAATTCTCTATGGGTTCTGTTACTATCAGCGTAACTTTTCTGCCTGTCCTGGGTAGCTTTTAGATTATGTTTAATTTTTATCATTTGATATTCCATCTCTTTGAGCAGCTCAGGCCCAACTACTGATCTGTTAGTTGGATTATCCCATCTCACTGGAGTGTTGCACTTTCTTCCATAAAGCTTTTCGAATGGGATCATCTTCAATGACGCATGATACCCATTATTGTAGGCGAATTCTACCAAATGCAGATAGTTTTCCCACCTTGATGGTTTATCCATCACATACATTCTCAGCATGTCTTCTATTACTCTGTTTACTCTCTCTATCTGTCCATTAGACTCGGGATGATATGATGTGCTAAAGTTCAGATTTGTTCTGAATCCTTTGAACAGTCATTTCTAGAAATTCGAAGTGAATTTCGGGTCTCTATCAGACACAATTGTCTTAGGAATTCTGTGCAAGCGTGCAACTTCTTTTAAAAAGATATCAACAACTTGAGCTGCCCTGTGGGTGGTTTTCAGTGGAATAAAATTGGCGGCTTTAGTAAGCTTGTCCACCACCACCATGATTGAATCATGTTGCTTGCTTGTTCTAGGCAATCCTATGATAAAATCCATTGTTACCACATCCCATTTCCATTCAGGAATAGGTAAAGGCTGCAGCAACCCTACTGGATGCCTGTGCTCAGCCTTAACCTTTTGGCACTCCATACATCTGGCGATGTATTCAGGGATTTCTTTCTTCAAACCCGGCCAAAAATAATGGCCTTTGGCTGCTGCCATAGTCTTGTGATATCCAGGATGTCCAGCATAAGCCACATTATGCATCTCCTTTAGAATTGCCAGCTTCAATTCCCGGACATTGGGTACACACACTCTGTTTTTATACAGAAGTAAACCATCAGCTCCCAAGGTGTAACCTTCCTTGGGCTGTGGTTCTTCACACTGTTGTATCTTTGCTACAAGACCTTTGTACTGCAAATCGATATTTGCAGCTTCCAAAATTCTGTCTTTCATCTCAGTCTGGTACATGCTAATGGTTGCAGCATGTAATTCGTGCACCTTTCTGCTGAGTGCATCAGCCACCTTATTTTCTTTCCCTTTGATATGCTTGATATCAAATTCATATTCACACAGAAACTCTAGCCATCTGATTTTCCTGGCATTTAAGGTCGGTTGATCAAATAAATACTTCAGACCGTTATGGTCTGTCCTCAACTCGAATCTCTTTCCCATGAGGTAATGTCTCCATTTCCTCAAGGCGTGGACGATTGCTACCAACTCTAAATTGTGCGTGGCATAATTCTTCTCATGTTCCTTCAACTTTCCGGATTCATAATAAATTACAAATCCCTCTTGGATGAGAACTCCTCCCAACCCCTCCTTACATGCATCTATGCACACTACGTAATCCTTATTTGGATTTGCAATCTTCAGGATTGGAGCACTAGTTAGCAGCTGCTTCAATCACTGGAAGCTGCTCTCAGATTCTTCAGTCCAATGGAACTTCTTCTCCTTCCTTTGCAAGGAAGTGATAGAATGAGCTATCTTTGAGAATCCGGATATGAATCTCCTATAGTAGCCCGCCAGACCCATACAAGATCTAACTTCTGCCACATTCCTTGGCGTTGGCCATTCTCGAATGGCCTCTACCTTTATAGGATCCACAATGATCCCTTCTTCAGATATAATGTGTCCCAAATAATGGATCTGCCTTTGATAAAATGAGCACTTGCTCAGATTTGCGTATAGATGGTGTCCTCTCAACACCTGTAGCACCATTCTTAGGTGTTTCTCATGTTCTTCCTCTGTCTTGGAATACACCAAGATGTCGTCCAGGAAGACTATGACAAACTTGTCCAAATAATCTCTGAACACTCCATTCATTAAGCACATGAAGACATCAGGCGCATTGGACAGCCCAAACGGCACCACCATGAATTCATAATGACCGTACCTTGTTCTAAAGGAGGGCTTGTTGATGTCCTCATCCTTTATTCTCACTTGGTGATATCCTGATCGGAGATTTATTTTCGAAAATATTTTCGCATCCTTCAACTAATCAAAAAGATCATCAATCCTTGACAGAGGATACTTGTTCTTGATAGTAACCTTATTCAACTGTCGAAAATCAATGCACAGCCTCAATGTCCCATATTTCTTCTTCATGAATAGGAATGGGGCTCCCCATGGTGACACATTGGGGCGAATGTAACATTTCTTTAGTAGCTCTTTGAGCTACAATTGCAACTCCTTCAGCGCTGGTGTACTCATTCTATAAGGAGCCTTCGAAACTGGAGTTGCTCCAGGCATCAAATTTATAGAAAAATTGATGTCCCTCTTCGAAGGTAGTCCGGGTACCTCCTGAAATACATCCTTGAACTCTTTGAGTACCTCATGATCTTCCAGGTTCGATACTACATCTCAGAATGCTTCTTGCACTCGAGCTGCATATAATTGACATCCTTTCCGATAACATTTCTTCAGTTGCATGGCTGAGATTTCCCTAACAGCCACGGCTCTAGGAATTCCTTGGACTATTACCTGATTTCCCTCCTCATTCAGACATGTGAACCTCTTGTTATGAAAATACAGAAGGGCATGGTGCTGGTCCAACCAGTCCATCCCAATTAAGCAATCGTATGAGCCTAAAGGAAGAATGCTCAATTCAGCCTTAGGGCTCATTCATTTCATGTCCACTGAACAAGACTTAACCAACTCAGTGACCTTCCTCTTGGTCCCTGTAGCCAACAACACTAACCAAGACTTCTCATGTTTTCTTCTCATTAGATGCAAACCATCCACCACTCTAGGATCTGCATAACTATGGCTAGCCCCTGAATCAATCAAAATAACAAGTGGTCGGTTGTTGATCGTACCTTCCACTTCAATCATGTGCGATTGAAATTATGCTTGCTTGTTGTCCATGGCTGCATAGATCCTCAGCATTCTGCTGCCCATATCCTCCACTGTTTCATCTTGCTAAACAGTATGTACAGTTCTTGCTTTACCATTTTTATGGGGACAATCTTTGTACTTGTGGTTTCCTTGACAGCCCCAACACTGAATGGGCATCTGTCTCTGTCTTTGTGCTCCCTCTTCAGTCATTCTTGGCTCTCTAACCGATGGCTGTCCCTAAAGACTATTTCTGAAAAAGGAAGGCTTGTTTCCCTTCTGCCTCTATCCCTTCTTAAACTTCCTCTGATCATTCCAAACCTTCCGAAGGATGGGCCTTTCTCCTTGCTGTTCATACAAGAATTTCTCCTTTCTTATTGTTTCTTCCATGGTCTTAGGATCATCATATTGAATCTTGTCACTCATGGAAGGTGGCAGTCCACTCAGATACCTCTGAATCTTGACAGCCTCATCTTTGATGAATGGAACATACTTCAGTAGTTCTAGGAAACTTCGTCCATACTCATCAATAGTCATGCTGCCTAGCTTGAGTTCGAAGAACTCCTTCATCTTTCTGTCATAGTATCTTTTAGTCAGGTATTTCTTCTAAAAATACCTCTTAAATTCCTTCCACGTGACCTCTTTCTCTCTGATGTGTTGCACCTGCACAAACTGATCCCACCACATGGATGTTTTTCCTTTCAGTTGGTACATTGCAATTCTTCATTCTGCATGGGCGGAATAATTCTGCAGTTGGAAGTATTTCTTCATGCCAAGTAACCAGGTCTCGACATCTTCCTCCTTCTTATGTTCTCCATCAAATGTTGGAGGCTTAATCTTGTTCATCTCTCCTTTCAATTCCTCCTTTCCAGATTTTTGATTTTTTCTAGTAGGGGATGGGCTTGAACTACTATGATTCTTCTGGTCAGAATGTCTTTGGGAGCGACTCAGATGTCGGCTACCACTCCTCGACCTACTTCTTCTCCCATGGGTTCTGCGACTCTCCGTCGTACTTGAGTCTCCTCCCTTCTCAAGTTTCTTCTCTATTATTTCCAGGCTCTTCAAAAATTTTAAGTTTAGTTCACCCTGTCGATCCCTGACTTTCATAAGATTTTGACTATCAGCTCGGCGAGCCTTGGCCTCTCTTTGCAATCCTTCAATGATTTTCATTATGTGTCCTTCCTTATCCTTTTATTTTCCATGCCCATTGGAGTTCGATCCTTCCACTCCCATATTGACATCCTTTCCTTCCCGTTCATCTTTTGTTTCGGGGGTAATCTGCACCTTTCCCCACTCCATACTCGGCGTTGTTTAGCTGGAATCATGAGCTCCGTTGAACTCTGCACATGCACTATGCAATTAAATTCAAAGTTTTTCAGGCCGTTAAACCTTCAGGAACAATCCTCAACATTTATAAGCCAGTACAAACAAAACAAACGACATTTCGATTCAAATAAGTTTTCTGAGCTCCCGTTCGGTTCTGCAATTTTCGAGTTTTCGAAACTTTCATTTTTGGCACTTCGGGATTTCAGGACTTTGGGTTTTGGGGTTTTGGCTCATGAGGCTTTCAAACTTTCTTTCCTTTCCAAACCCCGACTTCTGAAATTCCGACTTACTTTATCCTCCAGTCCCACATAGCACAGTGGTCACCCACAACCATGGTGGCACGTGGCACGTTCATGAGGGTCCATGTCACTTTCAACAACGTCATCAGATCCCACCTCTCTCTCTTCTCTTCTTGACCCACTGGCACGTGGTACATATCCATGTGTCCACGTCCATTCCTAGAAAATCCAATGGCCAGATCTTTTCTCATATCTACGACACCGATCCTTTCAGCGTTTCGGGGTTTCAGGTGTCAAAGGTTCGTGCATCCACACATCTTGAACTTCCATTTGCCGAAATCCCGAAATCGTTGTCTACTAACTTACTTGATCCAACACTTTGTCATGCACCCATTACCAATTCATAATTTTTTGTTGATTTCCGTAGACTCAGAGCCCCAAAATATCTATGGAGGCCTAGCATAAGCTAGCTCTTCCTCTGTCGGCTCCCATGTGATCATGGGTCATGATCACAGTTCAATAAATGCAGTGCCTCTTTGTATTTCACGCCTTGGCTTAAAGCTGGCATCTCTTCCTCACATCGGACGGTCGCTACAGACCCGGAGATTCCCCAAAGGAATCTCGTCCGTTCATCAGGACTTAGCAACATGCTATCGTTTCGACATTATGGATCGGGATTTATCAAGGTGAGAACCCGAGTTCTTGTCAACGAAACTCACGAATCCCCAATCCCCGATTTCCCAAAACGAGTAATCTCTTGACACGTGGCCTTCTCGAATTGGACGATCCATGATTGCTCTGGGGTTTCCACCATGGAAAGTCCCGATCCCTTGTTACCAGGACTCCCGATATCTCGATTCCCGATTTCCCGAAATGGAAAATCTCACGACACGTGGCCTCCATTGTTCGGACAGTCTGGATCCATTTTGGTGCTTTCGCCCCTATTCATTGGGGTTTTAACTCTCGTATATCTCTTGACAGATCCAACGACTGTCAGGTTTTCCAGCCGAGATCTGACGGCTCAGACGGTTCCTAACTAACTTGGAATTTCGCGTATCTCAATTTCCATACTCATGTGCAATTCCAAAGGGATTTAAATCCCGTGCACACTTTGTAGATCTAACAGTCACGAGGGCTCACCTTCCCTCCCGAACAGATCCTAAAGCTCCTACACTTCCGGTGTGGAGTTCTCTCTCCCTATCAACTTATACCACACTGGCTACGGTTTCATAACGTCACTATACCTCCTGAGATTTAAAAACTCATCAAGTAACTCCTTGATACTTTGGAGCAAACCAGGGTCCAAAATTGGCCTTCCAAACCCAATTTCCCCTCGCATCCTCGGTCCAAAGACCGCTCCACTGGCCCATCTAGGCTCAGTGTCGAAACCTTGATTCTGATACCAAACTGTAGCACACCCTTTCGACTAATAACCACTTTGTACATAACTCATACAGATGTTATACAATCCACATGCATTTAAACAAATAAACACATTTAAGTTCAGAGTAAAACATATTATCTACTGCTATATTTAACAATCCATAGTGTTTCATAATAATTCATATACACAACAGAAATCATGATAACATAACAACACAGTTTTGCAAAACATGATTAAGGCATAATCAGATACTTATATTTTAACAGTGGTAGATTCCACCAACCAAGTGCAGGCCTTCCACGAACCTCCCATCCTTAGACTGCACTTCTCATCAGCTCAGCAATGGGTCACCCCTGAGCTGGGACTAAGCTCCACCCCAAGGCAAGGAAATCTAGGCTAGGATGAGCTTACAGGGAAAACAACACATAAAATCTGGAAGGATTCTTCCCAGGATGCCATCTTATGCCCACTACTATCAGACGCTCATTCCCAACATGCATGTTCTGCCCGGGAGTATACACCTTCACAAGCACAGTCCATCGGTGATAACCTCCCTGTCTGGGTCTCGGCAACAGGCTGGATCAGGAAGTCTCAGAGGCTGAAGCTGGTGCTGGACACTTTCTAGAAGAAACCTCTTCCAACAACATCCACCTCCCTCACCTAGAGAGAGATCACACACAGGCTCAATCACAACTTGCACTGGCCATTAAGCCACGTACAATCCAGCTCTACGTGGTCACCATAGCCAACTGGAAATACACACACGGCCTCTCAACAGGCTCAACAATGGCTCGAGGCCTCACAGTGATGGTTCATAGGAATGCGTGATGAGTGACTCCTGCAGGGGTCGACACAGAATCCACGACTCATAACAGAGGGTGAGACTAGCTCTCCAGAACAACATAGGCTTTCCCATTAGTTCAACAATGGTAGAATGGTTCAGGGTATCGTCTTCGGAACAGAGCATCCGCGCATAGGTTCCATCAGTAGGACAGAGGATGTGCACGGACTATCACAGACAATACGAGATTCTCCACTCTCAGGAACGCACCAGGTATTCTTGCGGTGGTTGGGTCAGTAATACTGTTCAACGCCCTCTACACGCTCAGGTAGTCAGGTGGAATGGAGGAGGAACCCTTCTCACAGCTCACCCTGGCCGTTTTATTCGCATGTGTCAGGGTTGACACTTGTCACCCATGAAACTGCATGTGTTCCACCAGCATGCGTCTCCTTTGCATGTTTCCCCCTTGCCAAAAACTTAGGATAAAACATAAAATGCACATGTCTTTTGGGATAATATTAAAATATTATTCCCAGGCTTAAGCCCCCTAGGCTTAGCCCCTAGGCTCAACAGTTAGCCCCTTTTCCCACCTTCAGCCCCTAATTCCTTTCCCACCTTATGGATGCTTAGTCCTCCTTCACTCATTCATCATGGTCGATCTGCACATGGCGGTGTTTATATTTTATTAATTGTTATTCTTGATTACATATACAATAGCAGGCTCCTGGCCTTCAACACTCAGGCTCCCTGGCCTAATCAAACACATAAGCCTTCAGCTTATAAAAACTTGGCTCACCAGCCTATGAATCATAATTACAATTCCTTTCAGAACATGGTTTACAATGGGGCTCGGCCTTGGGGACACTACACCTTTTCTCCTTTGGAGCCTGTGGTGTGGTCGTCTGTGATATAGTGACCGGGAGGTCCTGTTGTTCTGTCTCAACCAAAGTATTTGGCCCCCATTCTGTTTGGTTGGAAAATTTTTCTACCTCAGGCCTAGATATGTGAACATATGGGATATTCTTATTTTTTATCCTCATCTCAGAAATTATCCCCCACGGATCATAGTTCCATGTGAAACTAACAAAGAATTCCATTTCCTTTAGCATTCTGTCTTCTTCCTTCCCAACGCCTTGACTGTTGCAGATGAAAGACCCAATCTACCCTTTGATTTTGAGTTGTTGCTTTTTCTTCAAAGGCACAAAATGTATATCGTCCGAGTTTATCATCTGCCTTATGTATTCCATGGCAAAAATTATGACAGGTAAGTACTTGGGTAGTTTATACGGGGCCAACTCACACCCATAGACCATGATCTCAGTGTGATTTTGGTACAGGTACCAATCACCAATATTTTTATGGTCCGAGAGATGTAGGATCCTCTAAACTTCAACATTAATTCTGGGTTCGGGTCTGCCGCTGAGCATACTCACCACTGGGTGGTAGAACTGCTCGATGAACTGCTTGAAATTGAATTCTGTGGAGTTATGTCTGAGTAGAGAAGTCCATGCTGTTACTGCCTGGGGTCTACCATCTTCGTCCATCTTCTGCATAGAAAACGCAAATTTGACTGCTTGGAAGAAAACGAACAAGTATGCCAGTATTGAAGAATATCGGAACATGCCTTATGTGGCTAAATTTATGAATTTCTTGTGAATGTTGTCCGCCAGGAATGTGCTGAAGTCGAACTGTGTAGTGGGTTTCTCATCGGTGGAGAAAATAGACAGAAATCCCAAAATGGGTTCATCTACCCATTGATCTAAAAAATAACCAAGCAAGGCGCATAGCAACGTGATAACCTGGTTTCCTTTTATTGAGAACTGGGAGGAAGGATAAGGGGGGTTTGTAGTGGGGAGCTGAGGGGATTGTGGAAGAAAAAGCTCAAAAATCTGATTTCTTTGAGGAAACGACAACTTCTGGTATAGCTCTGTGATGATTTCGAGGTTAAAAGGTGAAGCGGAGTCGGCTCGGGATATTTGCATCATTTGGTCGATGGTTTCTGGTGTGATGAGGAGAAGAATTTCTCTAGACGAGGACAGGATGGCTCTTTTCTCAGGGATATAATGGGCTTGGCACTTGAGGGAGAATTCTGGGAAGTGGTGAATCTAGGGGAAAAGATACAAGGGTAGGTTGGACTCCCAGAGCCCAATTTCATCACTCTGGTCCAGGAAAACTTCTTTGAGCCATGACTGTAGGTCTGCGAAGTCGAAATCACATTTTGTGTCTGTGATTAAGTAGTATTTGTCGGCCATAAGAATCCTGTCGAGGTCAACAGGAGGCAGGAGAAACAGATTCTCCTCACCTTCTGTTCACTTTGAATTTGGCGTCATTACTGTAGAAATACCTACAAATAAAACAAAGTCAGCAAGGACGACTATAGATGTGGGTGACTGACTATAATGGAGAGGAAAACGAGGAAAAATCTGGTGCAATGAGTGGGTAAATGGTGAAGGAATAAAGGGTGAGGGTAGTTTTGAGTAAATGGGTATCTGTTGGGCACGAGAGATAGGTCAACTGGTTAACGGATATGTTAGCCAGTAATAAATGGCCAAAGGGTCATTTAGAGTGTGAGATGGCAGGTGATGGCATGCGACAATGACCAAAGCATACGGTTGAGTGATCTGGTGGTTATTTATTGGGGGAAAAGACCATGGTGAAGGGACTTGCCATGGGTGAACGAGGGAGAAGGACTAACAGAGTTATAGGATGTGACTCTTACGGAAAAGGTGGGTAATGACGTCATGAGGTGATGAGGCATGTCAGAGAGTAATAGGTGGTAGGATTCGGGACCAATGGATACATGCCACATATAGATAGGGGGCCTTCCAGAGTAAAATTCCATTCTAGAACCCCCCATTAAAGGGAGATCGGTCGAGGGGGTTCGAAAAAAATCATGAGCCATTGATATGCGCGCTTTCCTCTTGACTGCAGATGTGTGCGTGATCTTTAAAACACATTCTGGACGCCCCCTCCATTAAAGGTAGAACAGACGGGGTGGGGGTGGGGTCTGGAATCCAATATAGACTGTAGATCTAGGTGCTAAAATTTGGGTCGTCCAGATGCACGCATACATTATCTCTGATTCCGGACCCCCCTCCCCCACCATTAATGATAGAATGGTCGGGGGGGTCCAGAAAGACTTGTCCACCGTAGATCTGGGTGCGGACATCTAAGTCGTTCATACATGAGTTGTGCATAATCGTGAGCATGAAGGCATATGCGCCCAGAAAAAACTTAAGATAAGTGCATATCGTGGGTTTTCCCAAGCTTTCACATGTTTATATCACCAAGGGGTTAGACAACCAACCTTTGAAGCATCCAAGACATGGTCCAACATTGATCATCGAGCTGGTTTTATTGAAATAAAGCAAACTACCTATGTTCTAACTTAATAACCTATGACAATTACCCCAGATTAAATTGTTGGACTAAGAAATTACTCTACCCTGGGGCTATCTGACCAAGATTAGGCAGTATGGTCAGATTTATTCACTAACTAACCTAGATCACTTGGCCAAGATTAAACAGTTTAGCCAAGCCTTTTCACTATTCCTATCAACATCAATTTAAAAGAACTTGGCCATGCTTGAAAGGTATGGACTAAGTCATTGTTATTGCATGGGGCTCTATTGAATTTCTTTTATGCCCTCTTTTATTCTTTTTCTTTTTTTTCTCTCTTTTCTTATCTTTTTCTTTTTCTTTTCTCAAATTATTTGCAGAATGAAAAATCATTTGACAAACAAAAACACTAAAGAGATAACATTTCAATCACCAGTTGATCCTATAAATTATAGGGTTATAACAACAACTCCACCTGGGGATGGTACTCTCCTTGTGAAGTGCCAAGAATCCTGATTCCTGATGTTCTGAAACTTTCTCCATAGTCGCCTTTGTTTCTTGATTGGTTTTATTTCGAAAAATTGGAAGACAATGGTCAATGGCTTAGGGCCTTCTCTCCGGGCTTCAACCATCTGAACAAAGTTATTCACTCAAAAATTCGCAAGCAAAATGAAAATGGTTTGTACAATGGAAAGTGTGACTTCAGGTCTCTACCGAGGTGGTGAATAATGCTTCAGCATTCTGCCATTTACAGGTCCTCCTGGCAGATCTGTCCCATCACTGTTATTGAGAAAGAAGGCATTATTCCCTATGAATGCTTGAATCATGTATGGTCCCTTCCATAGACTATCAAATTTTCCATGCTTTCCCTTGTCTTCATTTCGAGAATCCCATCTCAACACCAAATCACCTAGCTCAAAATCATCCTCCTTGGTTCTTTTGTCAAAAATCTTCTTAATGCTTTCTTGGACTACCTAAGTCTTGTTGTATACTTCTTCCCTGGACTGCTGCAAATGGATCATCTGGTTTATCCTTCTTTGGGAGTCGTTCGGCTCGGCTTACATGTCTTACAGCAATTTCATGACAGGAAATCCTAAGGAAGTGGGAAAGACTACTTCTATGCCATAGACCAGTTGATATGGTGACATACCGATTGAACTTTTGGTGGTCAGTTTGTCGGCCCATAGTGCGAAAACCAACTTGTTATGCCACGACTTTTTGTTTTCTTGCAAAGTTTTCTTGATAATGTTTACTAGGGTTTTATTTGATGATTTCGCCAGCCCATTTCCCTGAGGGTAGTAAGCTGTGGAATGTCCCAAACAAATATGATACTGGTTGCAAAAATCTATGAGTTTCTTAGATCAAAAAGCAGTTGCATTGTCAGTTATAATCTTTCTAGGACATCCAAAATGGGACAAGATATTATTTTCAAGAAATTTAATAATGACAGAATCAGTGGCTTGCCTGCTTGGTACTGCTTCGATCCATTTTGTAAAATAATCCATGGCAGTAAGAATCCACCTCTGCTACCCTGAAGAGCGTGGATGTATTTCTCTGATGAAGTCTAATCCCCATTGCTGGAAAGGGGCTTCAACAGAGATTGGTTTCAGGGGTAGAGGAAGAAGTTTCCTTTTGCCTTCGAACAACTGAAATTTATGACACGCAGTCACTTTATGATGCACATCAGTGAATAACGTTGGCCAATAGAATCCATCTCTAAGGATTTTATTAGTTGTGGTATTCCAGCTCAGATGACCACCATAATCTCCTGCATGAAAATACTGCAATACTTTGTTAGCTTCATCCTTCAATAAACAATTTAACAAAATACCTCCAGGATCTTTCCAATACAGATTGCCTTCTAGAATGCAAAATTTTAATGTTTTTAATTTAAAAAACCTAGCTTTAGTTTTGGTCAGACCAGGGGGAGCTTGTAAATTATGCAAATCAAATATCAAGTATGCGTACCATGGATAGTTGAGAAATACCTCTCTCACGCTTGGAGTCGCCTGCTCACCCTGTTCATCTACTGCAGCTAAGAAATTAATGTCAAGAGCATGGAAATTTGATTCAGCCATTAACTATGCTAGACCTTGACCTTTAATCAGTTTAGTAGGCTTAATCTCTATGTCATACTCTAGAATGATAGCAATCCATTTTCCTCTTCGGCCGTCCGGATTGTCCTGGGTTAAAATGTCTTTTACTACCGCATTCGGAACATATGCAATGGTGTGGGAATGGAGAATGTATACTCTAAAATATTTTATGGATTTCACCAATGCAAAAGATTGTTTCTCCATTATTTTATAATTCAAAGCAACATCTCTTAAATATTTACTGAAAAAGGCTATGGGCTATTCATACCCTTCGTTGTTTTTCTATAGTAATACTGCTGCAATGGTATGTTTAGAGGCGAAAGAAAAAAGATAAAAATCTTTGGTGAAGTCAGGACTGATCAAAACTGGAGCCTGCGTGAGTGCACGTTTGACTTGTTCAAAATACTGCCTGGAATTGGTGTCCCATTTTATTTTTGTGTCCTTTTTTAACATGTGTGTGATGTTCCTGAGAATCTCAGCCAGGTTGGGTATGAATCTTTGCAGAAAGTTTATTTTTCCAATGAAAGACTGTAACTCTTTGATATTTCTTGGGTGTTCTAATTTCTGAATGGCCTTGATTCTGTTGGGGTCTATTTTAATTCCGTCCTTAGAGATTATGTGCCCTATAAGTTTACCTTCCTCTAATCCGAAAAGGATCTTCTTAGGATTCAAAGAAATCCCAAATTTCCTGCATTTCTCAAAAACTCGTCTGAGATGTCGTAAGTGCTCATCATCAGATTGGGAAAAGACAGTAATGTCGTCCAGATAGATGACAATAAATTTGTTGAGTTCTTCCACAAAAGTGATTTCCATCACTCTCTGGAAAGTGACCCCAGCGTTCATCAACCCGAAAGGCATTTTCACATACATGAAAGTACCCCATGGCATTGTGAAAGCGGTTTTCTCTTGGTCATATGGGTGAACGAGGACCTGATTATAACCCGAGAACCCATCCAGTAAAGAGATTCGAATGGATCCGACTACCCTTTGTAATATGTGGTCCATTTTTGGCAATGGGTAATTGTCCTTCAGAGAGACCTTATTCAGATTTCGAAAATCGATGCAAAGCCTGATTTCTCTGGATTTCTTTCGGGTTGGGACCAAATTTGAAACCTATTTTGAAAAATGTAACGAGACTATGATTTTAGCATCGTACATTTTTTTGATTTCTTTTTCTATCAGGGGAAGTAGCTTGGGATTGATTCTCCTAAGTTTATGTCTGAAAGGTTTTTGATCTTCTTTTATTGGAATCCTATGTTGTATGATGCTAGTGTCATAAGATTTCAAGTCCTCGTAACCCCGGGCAAATACGTCTGAATATTCCTTGAAAAGATCAATGTATTTGAGTTTCTACTCAGGGGGTAATGATTTGGAAAGTTTCACCATCTTGGGTTTCTCTTCTGTCCCTATATTGCAATCTTATACTTCTTGACTGCTGGCTTCAATTTTCGGTTTTTAGCTACATCATTAAAATCAAATAGGTCTTCTAAAGGAACTAAACCCCTAGGTAAAACACTACTTTTTAAATGCAAAACATCAGCTTCTATCTCATCCTCACCTAACTCTCCTAAATCTATCTTATTTACACTATCATTTCCAAAATCAGGTCTTTTTACATTTTCATTTTCATTTTCTAAGTCTATGTTTGTACACTCAAAATCATTTTTACATTGTAGAAAATCTTCAATTTGATCATCATTACCAAATACCTACCAGTATCTGATGTTGTCTGGAACAGTTGGTCTGCACTTCACCTCCACCGTGTATGGGCGAGTGGAACGAAAAGGTATCTTGCATGTGGCTGCTAGCATAGCTAATCCATCTGCTAACATATTTTGTCCCCTAGGCATCACCTACAAATCAACTTTCATGAAACATTTAAGAGCATCCAAAACAACATTTTTGTAAGCTTTGAGATGGGGGTGTTTTTCTACGTACTCACCTTTAGTTTGCTTTATTATTAACTCAGAATCACCTCTTACCATGATTTGTTTGGCACCAACCTTATTTAATAGTTTAAGACCAAGCATCAGAGCTTCATACTCAGCTATGTTGTTAGTGCATTGAAAATTCAGTTTGTAAGAATGGTTTTCTGAATACCTGGATATGTGATTGTGCAACCCAACTCCTGCTCTAGCTCCTTCTTTGCTTACAGCCCCATCAAATTCCATGCTCCATAAATCCGCTGGCAATTCTTCAGTTATCACATTTTTATTTCTTTCTGCCTCGGTGATTTCTTGGCCTTCGTCTAGACCAGATGTATCCTCTTCCAGCTGAGTGATTTGTTCTCCCGTATTGCCATCATTATATAGGATAAAGGAGTCCAGGTCAGAATGTGCAAAGTACAGAGGATAGTTATGTGAATTTTCTTGGCTGCTAACCATGTATTTCATCAGCGTTTCTCTGTATAGTCTTCTCTGTTGCCCAAAAACTAGGACAGTGGCATATGTCATATCCAACTGCAAGGTACCTTTCAACTTGCCCCCCCAATACTGGGACAACAACATACCATACTTCGAGGGAATGTCTACAACCACAACATCCATGACCATGATTTTTGCGGGAATCTGAACCAGGGTGATACATAGATCCTTGATCAAACCGATACATCTAACTTTACTGGAGTCAAACGAGTGTAAGTCCTTATAAGGTCTGGTAACCTCAAGTCCCAGTTTTACCATCACTGCTTTAGGCATCAGATTATGGGAAGCACCTGAATCTAACATAGCATTATGCAGAATCAAGTCATGTATATTAAGGCTGATGTAAAAAGGAGTGACAGCACCATTGTCGGTCTGACCATCCACTTCAGGTCCGAACAAGAGTTCAGGTTGATCATCTGTAAGGTTTACAGTATCTGAATGATTCGTTGATCCAACGGTTAAGGCATTCATGCCTATATTAGGTTCAATGCTCAGTGCTTTGATCACCTACGATCGGTAAGCATATTTTCTCATCAACTCGGAAAGGGGAATGGGAAATTTTACTTTGGCTAATTCCCCTTCGAGGCTGAAAGGTGTAGGTGCTCTGCCTTGGATCAACAATTCCGATTTGTCCACCACACTCTTCTGGCCAGAAATATTTGGTGGGTTAGTTGATGAAACCTTAGTGTGCGATGATATTTTCAGAATAGTAAGGTTTCTTTTTGTCGGATCTTCAACATTACCTTTTTCAGGGATCCTTTCAATAGAAGTCTCGGGGGATTTCTTGGTTTCGACTATCTTCTTTGTTTCAGTTACCTTTTTTGGGGAACTTTTTTCAGTCTTTTTACTTTGCAGATTGTACTGTTGGTGCACCTCCATAATGGAATTTTCAAATGCTTGTTGTTTGGTATCTTCAAATTCTTCACTTACCTTTGTTTGAGAGAGAAGAAAAAGTTCTTGTTCTTCCTAGGTAAGGAAAATTGCTTCATACCGTGAATGCCCATGAGGTTTATGTGTGTATCCTCCAGTTCTTCAATTACCTCATCTCCTTCATCGGCATAGTTTTCTTGTAGGAGCGGCCTGATCCATTGATCAGGACCTCTCTATTCCCTTTGATCCCTAGGATCTCTCTGCCTGATTTGAGGAGGATTTCTTCTAAAGTTAGGGTTCCGAATTTGAGGAGCTGGTGGGTTTTCTCTAGGATGGTTTCTTTCGGATACAGTAAGTATCTCCATCATTCTTTCCATCTCTCTGGCTAAAGAATCCAATTTGGAATTGAAAGTCGATGTGGAAGGTTCCTCTTTGATTGTGACTCTCTTCTCTGTCCTCTATCGTGCCCTTTTTTCCAACAGGTTGGCCTCCACACTTATTGCACTTTTATGCATGTCCTCCAGGGTGGTGGAGTTTCTTTCCCTTAATTGATACAACATATCGGCGTCAAAACCATCAGGGAATTTTATCAATGCCAAACCTTGTGGAGGTTTAATATCAGCTAGAATTGCATTGCACAGGTTATTGAAACGGGTGCAGTAATCTTGTACTGTCTCACCTTGATTTATTCTGATGTTTTCGTATTCTGACAAGATTTGGAGAGGGTTTTTCTTTACCTCCCATCTGTCTAGAAAACTTCTTTGAAATGTGGTAAGGTGGAGCACTGAGGCAGCATGTAAACCCTTATACCATTTCTTAATGTCACCCGTCAAACTTTGCACAAACAATCTCATTTGAACGTCAGCATCATCTACTTCTTGCAGATCAAAATAATCATTCATTTTATCAACGTGTTGTTGTGCGCTCAAGGGTCCTGTTCCATCGAAATGTGGAAGTCTCGTTTGATAATCCTGGGGCATAGAATGAAGAGGTGCGACCAATACCAAGGGAGCATATCTGGCTGCCATGATAGACGGAGGAGGCGGGACGACAACCTAGATGATAGGTAGGGTGGTGACAGAAGATGAGGATCAGGAGGGGCTAGCTAGCACAGAGTGAGTGGTTTGAAGTTTAGTAGTGGGAGATAGAACTTCAGGGGTCTGGGATTGCAAGACGGTTGGGTCTAGGATGGTTTCAGCCACAAAGCTATCAGACTTCGTTCTGAACAGGCTTTGTTCGAAAAGAATGTCAAAGTCAAGATCCTGAAGGGAAACAAGCTCTTCTGGAAGAGAAGGGGACCTCTAAAGGGGATTATGACTTACTGAACCTTCTGCGATGGTCTTTTTCCTGAGTAACTGTTCTGGATTATCAGTTGCTATTGCAGGTTCTGGGTCTGGGTGAGATCGAGTATCAGATCTTTTGGGAGCCATATTTATTTTTTATTTTATATATATAATTTTTAGTTTTATGAATCCGAAAATAATATGTGCACGTTTTTAACAACCTCTGAACATTATTTCTTTCTCATATTTGCAATTTTTTTAGAAACAAACTTTTCTTCTAGGGAAAGAAAACGTGAGGTTAAAATTTGTTCAATTCCTTCCCCAGTGGAGTCGCCACTATGTTAACGCTCTGTAAATTTCCTATAGGTTGTTAGAAAAGAAGAAATTTATGGGAGGTAATTTTATCCAACCACTTCAAAGTTGGGATCTAGCCCTACCAGCTTCAGAGAGGGATCTCTTTGTATGATTTAGATATGTTTCAAATTTAAAATATTAGGCTAGGTAAATAAAATATGTTTGTTTTGTTTGTTGTCGTTTTCGTTGGGTTGGCTGAGAGAACTTTACACATCCATTGGGCTATGGGGTCTATATCATGAAATAAAATCTAAACTCGAAAACAAAGAAAGCTTTCACAGGGCGAGATAATGCAATCGTTGGATTCTTTTAGCAGCATAAATGAGGAATAGCAGAAAAGGAGAGAAAGTCAGTTACAACAAAGAAGCAGTTAAGAATTTCTTTATCACAAAATCAGAAGATGAAACACTAAAATATTTTAAAGTCGGAAACAGGGTATATAAAGATAAATCCTGCAACGTTTGTTACTTTCAAAGATTAGACTTAGAAAATAGTGCGATAACTAAGCGAGAATAACATTTAACTTAGAAAGGAAAACATCACCAATGAGTACACGCAAGAATCCTGTGGAAATGCCTCTTTGAATTAATGGAAGATCTCTTGAAAAAATATTACAGTCTGGTAGCTCACAGGGCGTAAAGATCAACCCTCAATACTTCGAAGAGTGAAGTATTTATAACTCAAAATTACAAACGATCCTGTCATTAAAGATCAGAACGTGGTAAATCTATTTTTATCTTAACTGACTTAACAAACTACAAAAATCTAGGAAATTGTTTGATGTTGTGTCGAAACTTCATGCTATTTTCTAGGTGAACCATTGGTGAGGCCTCTGCACAACCTCATCTGACTGAATAGCTGACTGGGCTGGGAGATCTCATCGACTACTCGATCAGATTGCAAAGCTCTTCCCATCGAAGATGACTGGGAACGTTGACTTTGAGTAACCTTCAATAGACTTCATCCATCTCTGTGTACTTGGAAAAAGTCGGCTTGATGATGAAGATGTACCGATCTCATGTTGTATGATTATCCCCAACTGTAGCGCATCTAGGAATTCCTTGCCAGTGATACTGCCTTGAATTCCTGAAAATTTCGAACTATCCTTAGTCACATCTGTTAGTCTCTTTTTTTAATTAGGGAGCGTCATCAACTTGTCATTTATCACCTTCAAACCAGGAAGACCCTTCTTCTGTAGAGCCTCGATCTTATTGAAAAACCTTTGTACCCCTAGGTCCATAGCCTGAACCTTTTCTTCCAGCTGTAGCATCAGTCCTCTCTTGGTCAAGACTCTCTTGACCTCAAGGATGGTCTCCATTCTATCCTCAATTATCATCTCTTCCAGCTCCTCTTTGGTTTTAGAATTCTGGAATTTGATGATTTCATTAGCCTCTGTGGGCATCTCTCCCAGTTATGATATAATCTTCTCGATGGCTTGTTTACTTCTTTGTACCAATTCATTTTGCTCAAACATAATCTATATCATTGGCCATATTTCATTCATAGACTTGGTGATGTCTGTCTAGACACTTTCTTTGACTTTAGCCAGTGTTTTGCCTGCCACTGTTTGCTTCCGAAGCTGTTGTAACTCTTGTTTGAGCTGGTCTAACACTTGTTTTTCCTTGGAGTAGCTGGTTTGGTAAGAAGATTTTAGTTCCTGGAGGTTCTCAATCGCCTTTTTTAGCCTGCTAATCTCTATTTCCTGCAGATTCATATCTTCCATAGATTTAGCCAATTCAACAGTCTTTTCCAGAGATGTCAGTGGATTTGCCGATGGAATTTCTACTAGTGACACTGTGCTTACTCCTGAGAGTGGAACTGCACTCAATGGAATGACTTCCATGGGTTTTGACTGTTCTTTCTCTTTCACTAGCTTCTCCGTTTCAGCTTCCATTTCCTTCAATTGTCCATTCTGCTCCATGATCAACTTAAGCATCTCATCTTTTTCTCCTTTTGTCTCTGCTATTTCCTTTTCCTACGAGTCTACTGTTGGTGGTAGCTTCAATTGTTTCCTCAAAGACGTTATGTCATCATTTTTATTCTTGATCATCTCCTCAATTACTTTCACATTCGAGGGATCATACCCGATCTTGAGGACCAGTTCCTCCAACGGTTTAATCCTATTATCCTTGTCAAAGGATGATATTTTCTCCAACTTCAACAACGTCTGGACATTATTCAGAGACACTTGTAACCTGGAGGAAGTAGTGGAAGCATGTGCCAATGTGGAGAAAATTATTTCTCCAGTTTTCCTGTGCAGATCCATTTGATCAGTTGGATGCACGTCCTTATTCTGGAATTCAAAAGTTGCCCTTTTGTAATCGGTGATTACCTTTGGGTCTGGTGTTGGAATTACTAAGACAACTGAGAGGGGGGGGGGTGAATCAGTTGTAATTGAGCTTAAACAATTTTTATGTCTATTAAAATTATTAATCTTTCTTCAAGTGATCATCAACAATATACATCATATGGATAGTAAAAGTAAAGAGCATCAATCACACATAAGGTATACCCAGAGACAAATTTTTCACGAGGAAACCCATAAAGGGAGAAAACCTCTTCTTCTTCGAAATGATAGGCAGTCTTTTAAGTTCTGCACATCATCTATAATTGAGCACCAACTCAATATGAGGCTGCTACCTCTGTTTTACAAGCTGCAACTTGTTTGACAGCACCAACTCTCTGGTTTCTCTAGCACCCACTAGAAGGAAGCACCAACTCACTTAATGTTCCAGCACCAACTGGATGGAAGCACCAACTTCCAGTTACACAGGCTCCAACCTGTATAACAGAGAACACTTGTTCTCCCTTGCACCACCTTGCCACCATGGTTTCTCTGGCTGCAACCAGATGAAAGCTACAACTTCATGTGTTCAAGTTCTCACTTGAACCTCTGAGGACAATAGTCCTCCCGAGCACCTCCCAACCTCCCTAAAATATGAATAAATAAGTAAACAGTCAACTACGCAGATTAATCAGTTCTTACCAATGTCTCTTTGTTTTGTAAATCTGGTCTTCTTCTAACTGTTCTGCAATTCTTCTCTTCCTCTGTCTGTTCCTCAGGTCTACTCTGCATCAACTTCTTCTGTTATTCTACTCAGCTTCAAGTTTTATTTCATTATCTGTTACTCTTCCCTGAGCTTCATCTCACACTATCCATATTTTCAATCTCACTCTCCGCTCTATGATTTTTCTTTTCTTGCAGTTTCATTCATTTTTATATGGAACAACCGCACGTGCGTTGTCTTTTCATTTCCTTTTATTCACACCTCCCCGATGGTTCCACTTCCCATTTCCTTAGACAAAACAAGGACAAGTGTTCGAGCAACTGAAACACTAACTGATTCGCAATCATAAGTCCGTTTTACTAACAGATTCGTAACTGAGGAGTTAACTGTGAGAGAGAACAGTAGCCCTCCGATCTTCGTTCAAATTCACCTGCACGGTTGGATTGGCTTCATGAGATCTTGCATTCATTTTGGCATTTCTCTGGCTAAGCTTAGCACCTCTAGCTTCTACCTCCATCTCCCATCGATGTGATCAATGGCTATGACCACGCGCTTATGCATAAAATGCTTTCGCGATTTCTCATTACGTGATTTTCAACACTATGCCGTGTTGACCCCAAGTCAACGAAATTTTGATCGCTTGCCACATGTCCTATGATTCCACGGTCCATATCTGATCTTGATTCAACGGTTGCGATTGAATCACGATTTTGCATATCGTGATTGCTACATTGTTTTCTTTGCCTCTCCATGTCGCAATTCGCGAAACTCCGATATGGGGTTAGATCAACAGTTCAGATCTAGTCTTGATTCAATGACCGAGATTGAATCATGATTTTGACATTCTTGATGTTCGGTGTTTTTGTCACTTCAAATTCTCGATCCACAAAACTCCGTAATGGAGTCGGATCAATGGTCCAGATCACATCTTGATCTAATGGCTCAAATTAAATCACAATTTTTCATATCGCGACATCGAGATTCCTTTTGTTAATAATCTTTGACATCTCGAACAATCGATCCCTGAAACTCCGACATGGACTTGAATCAACGGTCCAGATTCAACCTTAATCTGACGCCTCAGATTAAATCGCGATTTCGCATATCGCGACATCGGGATTCATGTTGTTAATAATCTTTGACATCTCGAACAATCGATCCTCGAAACTCCGACATGGACTTGAATCAACGGTCCAGATTCAACCTTAATCTGACGGCTCAGATTAAATCACGATTTTTCATATTGCGATATCGAGAGGTTAGGGAACCCTGTTCCTTTGACTCTCCCGTCAGCGAAATGACAATCTATCCCCACGTGTCCTACCTGATGATGGACGGTCCTCCTTGATGATGGATGGTCCTCCTTCTTTCAAGATTTTGTGAGCCCCGCTACTCCTTGCACTTTCAAGAACGTGCAAGTTCTCCTTGATCCAACGATGATCGAGTCCTGCGCTTGGATCTAACGTCTGAGATCTGTCCTCCTCTTTAGCACTCTTCTTTTCTACATTCAGATCTGATGGCCCTCATTCTTTCAGGAATTTTAAATGGGGTCCAACGATCAGATATGCTTCTCAAACCTTACGGGCCTACCTCTTCAGCGTGCTCTTATTCAGATCTGATGGCCATCGAGAATTCAGGAAGGGATCCAACGAACACGGTTGTTTCTCTTCCCCGATTATCACTGCACCGTTGATCATCGTAGTTGTACTCAAGCCATCATCACTACTGTACTTGCCATACTTCTGTTTGCATGTCTGTTACAAACTTCCTGTACTCATGCCATCTTCATTGTTGTACTTGCCATCAATGATAAGCATTCACTATCTATTAAAATATTTGCCAACAATCTCCCCCTTTGGCATTGATGGAAACACAAGCACCCACATGCATTCAGACTCGAATCTCCTCCTGAACTCTTTTCTCCCCCTTTGAAATCAATGTCAAAAAAAAAAAAACATTCTTCCCCTGATCTTGTTGCAAAACATACTCCCCCTGTCGACTACAAGCACCTTGGAAGTACACCAGATATTCAATAAGTACTCCCCCTAACTAGGTGAGTATATTAGACACATGAATTTATAACCCCCAACTTTTGACGAAGATATCCAAAAGGGGTCGCTGCTAATGGTTTAGTAAAAATATCAGCAATTTGTTCTGTAGAAGGTATATAATTCAGTTGAACAATTATGTTTGTAACTTGTTCTCTGAGAAAATGGTACTTTATTGGAATATTCTTACTCTTGGAATGGAGAACAGGATTCTTGGAGACACTAATGGCACTGGTGTTATCACAATGAATTGGAATAGGATCAGTGTAAGTTACCTTCAGATCTGCAAGAGTTTATATCATCCATAAAATTTGTGTGCAGCAAGTAGCAGCAACAATGTATTCTGCTTCTGTAGTGGATAATGAAATGGATCCTTTCTTTTTACTAAGACATGCAACTAATGAGTCACCCAGAAAGAATTCTCCTCCACTAGTGCTTTTTCTCTCATCAACACAGTTTGCCCAGTCTGCATCTGAATAAGCAGTTAACTGGAAATTTTGATTTCTAGGATACCACAGACCATAAGTCATTGTTCCCTTCAAGTATTTAAATATCCTTTTGATAGCTACCAAATGAATTTGTTTAGGATCAGACTGAAAACGACCTACCATTCCAACAACCTGCATTATATCAGGACGGGATGTTGTGATGTACAGAAGACTGCCTATCATCGATCGATATGTCCTTTGATCAACATCAGGTGAGATATCATCTTTACTCAGCTTGCAACCAACCACCATAGGTGTGCTAACTGTAGAGGAATATTCCATCTGAAATTTCTTCAACATCTCTTTCAAATATTTTTCTTGAGAAATAAAAATTCCTGCAGAGCTTTGTTTTACTTGTAGGCCAAGAAAATATAATAGTTCTCCTATCATGGACATTTCAAATTCTGTTTGCATAGAATTAGCAAACCACTGGATAGATGGTTCATTAGTACAGCCAAAAACGATATCATCTACATAAACCAAAACAACTAGTAAATTATCACCTTCAGATTTAATGTAAAGGTTACTGTCAACAATACCTTTCTTGAACCCTTTTTCTTGTAAAAATTTGTCCAGTCTATAATACCAAGCCCGTGGTGCTTGTTTTAGTCCATATAAGGCCTTTTTTAGTTTACAAACATAATTAGGATTATCTGTCAATGAGAATCCTTCAGGTTGCTCCATATATACTTCTTCCTCTAGATCTCCATTAAGAAATGTTGACTTAACATCCATCTAATAAACTTTGAAGTTCTTATGACATGAATAAGCAAGAAACATTCTAATAGCTTCCAATCTTTCCACTGGTGCAAAAGTTTCATCAAAGTCCCGACCTTCAACTTGTGCATATCCTTTACAAACCAATCTGGCTTTATTCCTAACAACTTGTCCTTTTTCATTCATTTTATTCTTAAACACCCATTTGGAACCTATTACATTCTTATCTTCAAGTCTAGAGACAAGCTCCCAAGTATTGTTCTTCTCAATCTGATCAAGCTCTTCATTCATTGCTCTAATCCAATTATCTTCCTGGCTAGCTTCCTCAAAATTTTTAGGTTTAGTCATAGATAAGAAGGCAACATGAGATTGTTCTGAGTCTTTAATCAGATTCCTTCTTCTATGAACTCCTTCATTTATATCCCCAATTATCTGATTTTCAGGATGATTCTTTCTAATAATTATGAGAGGTGATTTTGCTTCTTTCTGCTTATTTGTGTCAGTTTGAATATTCGTATCTTCATCTGATCCAAACTCTTCTCTTTCTGATCCTTGGACCTGTTCATCTTCATCTTCAACTGTATCTTTTGTTCTTGGTTCATCACTGCTTACATTTCTGACTAGGATTTCTTCATCAACTTTTATATCTATACAATCAACTAGCTTGTGCAGTCTCTTATTGTAGCATCTGAACCCTTTACTATTTGTAGCATAACCCAAGAAGATACCTTCATCAGTCCGGTCATCATATTTGCCAATATTTTCATCATTGTTCTTGATATAACATTTACTCCCGAAAACATTAAAATGCTTAATTGAAGCAGGTCTTCCAAACCAAAGTTCATAAGGAGTCTTGTCACTATGTGGTCTGAAATGAGCTTTGTTTAATATATGAACAGTTGTATGAATTGCTTCCACCCAATATGTCTGAGGTATGTTCCTTTCATTCATCATTGATCTTGCCATTTGTTGTACTGATCTATTCTGCCTCTCAACAACTCCATTTTGTTGTGGAGTCCTTGGAATTGTGTACTTTCTTTTGATCCCATGCTTATCACAGAACTCTTTGAAGTTCCCTGAACTAAACTCTCCTCCTCTATCAGACCTTACTTCCTTTAATCTTTTTCCTGTTTGATTCTCAGTCAGAGCCTTAGATACTTTGAATTTTTCAAATGCTTTAGATTTTTCTTTCAAAAAGGCAACCCAAGTTAGTCTAGAATAGTCATCAATAATCAACATAAAGTAATTTTCTTTTCCTATACCTTCTTCCCTTGATGGTCCACATAGATCCATATGTACTAACTGGAGATTTTTTTCTGTTGAGGGAAATTTTTTAGATTTGAACTGAGTACGAGTAAGCTTTCCTATCTGACAGGATTTACAAACAGAGTCATATGGCTTTGATATCTTCGGAAGATCTTTTACTGTCCCATTGTTTTTGAGTTTGATTATGTGATCAAAATTTAGGTGACCAAGTCTCCTATGCCACAGCCAACTTTCATCATATTTTCTTAAGTGGCATTCTTCTTCTTCTTCTTCTTTTAAAACATAGACATTATTTTCTGTTCTTATACCTTTTGCAACTAGTTGACCTGAATCCACAGTTTTTATTCTACAGTCTTTAGAGGTAAAAACAACTTCACACCCTTGGTCACAGACTTGACTGACACTAAGAAAATTATGTTTCAAATCTTCTACATACATCACATCTTGAGATTTTCTATTTTCGTTACTCAAACTTACAATTCCTTTACCTTTTACCTTTCCTGGTGCATCATTTCCAAAAGTTACATTCCCTGATTTGCTATCACTTAGAGTTAGAAACTTACTTTTGTCTCCAATCATGTGTTTGGAGCATCCATTGTCAATATACTAGGGATTCTTTTTCTTTTGGGCTGATAGCACTAGTCCACACTTGTCATCTACTTTCTTCTTCCAAGCTTTGACATTTTCAGTAGTGGGGATCAAATCTGAATTATATTTCCTTAAGTGACAGTCTGTAGCTTTATGACCATAATTATGACAGTTGTAACATTCTGGTTCACTGAATAATAGATTATAATGATTGTTATGCTCATAATTGTTGTTGTGTTTCACCTGTGTCCTTCTCCCAGTCATCGCATGATTTATAATATGTGATTGTTTGTTGCTTGGTTGTCTCAATATTTGTTGTGGAAGATAGTTATTCATTGAATTTCTTGATTGTTCATATCTAAATCTTAAAGAACAGTTTATAGCTTTGTGACCAAAATTAGAATAGAGAAAACAATAGCCATAGAAAAAATCTTTGTACCTTGAAAAATTGTGTCTTCTTTGAGGAGGTCGACTTTTGTCATGCCAATAATCTTTCTGGTCTAAAAATTCAGTTCTAGGGCTTTTTCTTTCATTTCTTCTTGGTGGTTGATTTTCCTTCTTTATTTCTGCAGAGTGATTGTTGCCAATGTTTGAGGATTTGACAAACTTGATAGATTCTGTATTACTTGGATGATCACTACTTGATCCTTCTTCATATCCCAATCCAACTTTCAACTTTGAACTTCTTTGTTGATTTAGGATGGAGGTTAATTCTTCTGAGGCTTTAATACTTGGCATATTTTGATGATACAATCCTTTAAATTTCTCCATTTCTTTCCTTGTTTTTACTATCTCTTCTTCTAAGGCTTCACACCTGACTTTCTTCTCTGACAATTGTTGTTTCAGTATGTATTCTATTTTCTTTGCCTCTTCTAATTCCACTTTCAGCAGAGCAAAGTCTTCATCAGGTTTTTTACTATCTTTCTCGAATTGTGTCAACAATTGTTTTTGCTTTCTATTCTTAGTTCTGAGTCTATCAATTTATTCCAGTGCACTGATCAATTCTCCTTCCAAATCAACCACAACTTCTTCATCATTATCATCACTGACTGTGCTTTTAATATCATAATTCTCCTTGGCCATAAGCATGAAGTCATTTTCCTTATCTTCACAGGATGAGTCACTATCGGTGTCTTCTGAGGAGTTGTCATTATCTGCAACCAAAATTTTCTTCTTATTATATTTCTTATATTTCTACTTCTTTTCATCATCAAAGTTCTGATCCTTTTTCTGATGAGGACACTTAGAAGAAAAATGACCTATCTTACCACAGTTAAATCATTTGAAGGGCAACTTCCCTTGATATTTTCCTGATCCTTTCTTTAACCTTCTCACAAATTTTGCCTCAATACCGTCTAATTTTGAATCAATATTCTTGTCTTCTTTAAAAGATGCTTCTCTAGTGCTGGATTTATCTTTGTTAATTCTCATTTCATATGCAGTTAGAGTTCCTAGAAGTTGATCGATGGACAGAGTTTTAAGATCATTTAATTTTTCTATTGTAGAGACTTTTGGATTAAATTTATCAGGCAGAGATCTTAAAATATTCTGAACTAAGAGTGAGTCATCAAACTTCTCACCAAGACCCTTCATAGCATTTGCAAGTTCTTCAACTCTTAAAAAATATTTGCTAATTGTTTCATATTCATTCATCTTTAGTTGTTCAAATTTCAATCTGTATGTTTGAAGTTTGGCATCTTTTACTTTCTCATTTCCTTCATAACTGCTAATAAGTTTATCCCACATTGCTTTGGCAGTATCGAGATGCATCACCTTTACAAACTCAGCTTCATCAAGTCCATTCAAGATAGCATTCATTCCCTTAGCATTAAAACTAAACTCTAACTTATCATCCTTGGAGGCTAGCACAACAAGCTTTGTATATCCATTCTCTACTACATCCCAAACATCAGCACCCAAGGCCAATAAGTAAGTTCTCATTCTAATCTTCTAGAAGGCAAAAAATTTTCCATCAAACAGAGGGGGCTTAGAGGCTGAATTCCCTTCATGACTTGTCATTTTTAAGCTTACAGATCTACCTTTGAATAAAAGGAACCTGCTCTGATACCAATTGTTGGAATTACTAAGACAACTGAGAGGGGGGGGTGAATCAGTTGTAATTGAGCTTAAACAATTTTTATGTCTATTAAAATTATTAATCTTTCTTCAAGTGATCATCAACAATATACAGCATATGGATAGTAAAATTAAAGAGCATCAGTCACACATAAGTTATACCCAGAGACAGATTTTTCACGAGGAAACCCATAAAGGGAGAAAACCTCTTCTTCTTTGAAATGATAGGCAGTCTTTTAAGTTCTGTACATAATCTATAATTGAGCACCAACTCTCTGGTTTCTCTAGCACCCACTAGAAGGAAGCACCAACTCCCTTAATGTTCCAGCACCAACTTCCAGTTACACAGGCTCCAACCTGTATAACAGAGAACACTTGTTCTCCCTTGCACCACCCTGCCACCCTGGTTTCTCTGGCTGCAACCAAATGAAAGCTACAACTTCCTGTGTTCAAGTCTCACTTGAACCTCTGAGGACAACAGTCCTCCCGAGCACCTCCCAACCTCCCTAAAATATGAATAAATAAGTAAACATTCAACTACGCAGATTAATCAGTTCTTACCAATGTCTCTTTGTTCTGTAAATCTAGTCTTCTTCTAACTGTTCTGCAATTCTTCTCTTCCTCTGTCTGTTCCTCAGGTCTACTCTGCATCAACTTCTTCTGTTATTCTTCTCAGCTTCAAGTTTTCTTTCATTATCTATTACTCTTGCCTGAGCTTCATCTCACACTGTCCATATTTTCAATCTCACTCTTTGCTCTATGATTTTTCTTTTCTTACAGTTTCATTCATTTTCATACGGAACAACCACACGCGCGTTGTCTGTCTCATTTCCTTTTATTCACACCTCCCCGATGGTTCCACTTCCCATTTCCTTAGACAAAACAAGGACAAGTGTCCGAGCAACTGAAACACTAACTGATTCGCAATCATGAGTCTGTTTTACTAACATATTCGTAACTGAGGAGTTAACTGTGAGAGAGAATAGTAGCCCTCCGATCTTCGTTAAAATTCACCTGCATGGTTGGATTGGCTTCATGATATCTTGCATTCATTTCAGCATTTCTATGGCTAAGCTTAGCACCTCTAGCTTCTACCTCCATCTTCCATCGATGTGATCAATGGCTATGACCACGCGCTTATGCATAAAGTGCTTTCGCGATTTCTCATTTCGTGATTTTCAACACTATGCCGTGTTGACCCCAAGTCAGTGAAATTTCAATCACTTGCCACATGTCCTATGATTCCACGGTCCAGATCTGATCTTGATTCAATGACTGCAATTGAATCGCGATTTTGCATATCGCGATTGTTGCATTGTTTTCTTTGCCTCTCCATATCGCGATTCGCGAAACTCCGATATGGGGTTAGATCAATGGTTCAGATCTGGTCTTGATTCAACGACTGAGATTGAATCGTTATTTTGGCATTCTTGATGTTCAGTGTTTTTGTTACTTCAAAGTCCCGATCCACGAAACTCCGTAATGGAGTCGGATCAACGGTCCAGATCACATCTTGATCTGACGGCTCAGATTAAATCACGATTTCGCATATCGCGACATCAATATTCCTGTTGTTAATAATATTTGACATCTCGAACAATCGATCCCTGAAACTCCGACATGGACTTGAATCAACGGTCCAGATTCAACCTTAATCTGATGCCTCAGATTAAATCGCGATATCGCATATCGCGACATCGGGATTCCCGTTGTTAATAATCTTTGACATCTCGAACAATTGATCCCCGAAACTCTGACATGGACTTGAATCAACGGTCCAAATTCAACCTTAATATGACGGCTCAGATTAAATCGTGATTTTGCATATCGCGATATCGAGAGGTTAGGGAACCCTGTTCCTTTGACTCTCCCATTAGCGAAATGACAATCTATCCCCACGTGTCCTTCCTGATGATGGACAGTCCTCCTTGATGATGGACGGTCCTCCTTCTTTTAGGATTTTGTGAGCCCCGCTACTCCTTTCACTTTAAAGAACGTGCAGGTTCTCCTTGATCAAACGATGATCGAGTCCTGCACTTGGATCTAACGTCTGAGATCTGTCCTCCTCTTCAACACTCTTCTTGTCTACATTCAGATCTGATGGCCCTCGTTCTTTTGGGAATTTTGAATGGGGTCCAACGATCATATATGCTTCTCAAACCTTACGGTCCTACCTCTTCAGCGTGCTCTTATTCAGATCTGACGACCATTGGGAATTCAGGAAGGGATCCAATGAACACGGTTGTTGCTCTTCCCCAATTATCACTGCACCACTGATCATCGCAATTGTACTCAATCCATCATCACTACTGTACTTTCCATACTTCTGTTTGCCTGTCTGTTACAAACTTCTTGTACTCATGCCATCTTCATTGTTGTACTTGCCATCAATGACAAGCATTCGTTGTCTGTTAAAATATTTGCCAACATCTAGCACCTGTACTTGGAGAAATTCCATGTGCATTCTGCCCTTCTTAGTGTCGAATGCCGATAGCATCTTGTGTTGTGCAGTCAATGTTTGCTTCCAGAACTGGGCATATGTGCTACTAGTTAGAGTCTGATTCTTTTTCTTGATCAAATCGTATTTCTCAAAGATACTTAGCTTTGGTCCTGTCTTGCCTAGCTGGTTGATTGGTGGAGTATCTGTAGGCTTCTTTGGAAATACTGAGGTTATGATCTGCTTGTTTCTTGTACTAAGGAGTGACTGATCAACCTCCGTCACTGTAGTGGATGGAATTTCCTTTTCTCCAGCCGGGTCAGGAGTCAGACTAGCTTTTGGCCTCTTGGTATGTAGTCGAAATTATTCAGATGATACTTCAGTGACAGGAGGTGACGGATCTTGCCTAAGCCTTTTCTCCTTTGGAGCCTATGGTGTGGGCGTCTGTGATACAGTGACCGGGAGGTCCTGTTGTTCTGTCTCAGCCAAAGTATTTGGCTCCCATTCTGTATTGTTGGAAACTTTTTCTACCTCAGGCCTAGATATGTGAACATACGGGATATTCTTATTTTTTATCCTCATCTCGGAAATTATCCCGTACGGATCATAGTGCCATGTGAAACTAACAAATAATTTCATTTCCTTTAGTAGTATATCTTCTTCCACCCCGACGCCTCGACTGTTGCAGATGAAATACCCAATCTTCCCTTTGATTCTGAGCTATTTATTTTTCTTCAAAGACACAAAATGTATATCGTCTGAGTTTATCATCTGCCTTATGTATTCTAGGGAAAAAATTCTGACAGATAAGTACTTGGGTAGCTTATATGGGGCCAAATCGCACCCATAGACTATGATCTCAGTGTGATTCTGGTACAGGTACCAATCACCAGTCTTTGTATGGTCCGAGAGATGTAGGATCCTCTGAACTTCATCATTAATTCTGTGTTCGGGTCTGGCGCTGAGCATACTCACCACTGGGTGGTAAAAATGCTCGATGAACTACTTGAAACTAAATTATGTGGAGTTATGTCTGAGCATAGAAGTCCATGTTGTTACTTCCTTGGGTCTATCATCTTCGTCCATCTTCTGCATAGAAAAAGCAAATTTTTTTACTTGGAAGAAAATGAACAAGTATGACAGTATTGAAGAATACCAGAACATGCCTTCTATGGCGAAATTTATGAATTGCTCGTGAATGTTGTCTGCCAGGAATGTGCTGAAGTCGAACTGTGTAGTGGGTTTCTCATCAGTGGAGAAAATAGACAGAAATCCCAAAATGGGTTCATCTACCCATTGATTTGAAAAATAACCAAGCAAGGCGCATAGCGACGTGATAACCTGGTTTCCTTTTATTGAGAACGGGGAGGAATGATAAGGGGGGTTTGTAGTGGGGAGTTGAGCAGATTGTGGAAGAAAAAGCTCAAAAATCTGAGCTCTTTGAGGAAACGACAACTTCTGGTATAGCTCTATGATGATTTCGAGGTTAAAAGGTGAAGCGAAGTCGGCTCGGGATATTTGCATCATTTGGTCAATGGTTTTTGGTGTGATGAGGAAAAGAATTTTCCTGGATGAGGACACAATGGCTCTTTTATCAGGGATATAATGGGCTTGGCACTTAAGTGTGAATTCTGGGAAGTGGTGAATCTGGGGGAAAAGATACAAGGGTAGGTTAGACTCCCAGAGCCCAATTTCGTCACTCTAGTCCAAGAAAACTTCTTTGAGCCATGACTATAGGTCTGCGAAGTCAAAATCACATTTTGTGTCTATGATTAAGTAGTCTTTGTCGGCCAGAGGAATCCTGTCGAGGTCAACAGGAGGCAGGAGAAACAGATTCTCCTCACCTTCTGTTCGCTTTGACTTTGGGGCCATTACTGTAGCAATACTTGCATATAAAACAAAGTCAGCATGGATGACTGTAGATGTGGGTGACTGACTGTAACAGAGAGGAAAATGGGGAAAACTCTGGTGCGATGAGTGGGTAAATGGTGAAGAAATAAAGGGTGAGGGTAGTTTTGAGTAAATGGGTATCCATTGGGCACGGGAGACAGGTCAGCTGGTTAACGGATAAGTTAGCTAGTATTAAATGGCCAACGGGTCATTTAGAGTGTGAGATGGCAGGTGATAATGACCAAAGCATGTGATTGAGTGACGTGGTGGTTATTGATTGGGGGAAAAGACCATGGTGAAGGGACATGTCACGGGTGAATGAGGGAGAAGGACTGACGGAGTTACGGGATGTGACTCTTATGGAAAAGGTGGGTAATGATGTCATGAGGTGACGAGGCATGTCAGACAGTAATAGGCAGTGGGATTCGAGACTAATGGATTCATGCCACGTATAGATAGGGGGTCCGCCAGAGGAAAATTCCATTCCGGACCCCCCCCCCCCCC
>ML795829.1:468534-487262 GCA_009831015.1 Picea engelmannii
AGTTGATTTCATAAAAAACAAAAATATAAAAATAAGTAACACATAGAGTTTTGGTCTGCATAAGTTCTTGACACTTTTCATGTTATTTTTATGCAGGATACTTGTTGATAGCCAAGAGATAAGAGATATCAGAAATTGACATGCATATAACAGAGCATTGGCTTTCTCTCAAAATAGGTGATAAACAAATAGTTTACTTGGTTAAAAATATAAGAGTAAATCTAATGTATGAGCTTCTGACCTGTTTAAATTTTCAAAGAAAAATAACTTAGTATGACAGAAGTCTCAGATGTATGAATATCATCACCTAATCTATAACTAGGGGAATATAAAAATTATTTTTTAATTATCAAGAATTTTTCTCTCAATAAATAAATAAATAAACTTATAATAAAAAAATAAGTAATAAGAAGACCTTAAAGAAAAAGTTTCAAGAATCGATTAAAATTTTTTCATAAGAGTGATCGTACTCACAACAGAACACCTGGATCCTTATGCCTTTTTTTGTTGCTTATTCTTGAATTCTTTTTCACGAGATTCTAAACATTTCTTTTTTTTTGTCAAAAAGGAAAAAGAACTTCACTTTAACTCTGGAAACTTAAAAACAAATCCTCAACATGAGAATAGGCAAAAAAACCTGATGATATTCCTGACTTTAACTGAAATACAAAGTATGATTGGGCTAATCCTATCTACTTTATCCTTTATATCATATTTAAATTGATTAGTTTCGCTCAAGGAAAGTACCTGGAAAATAAAATTTTCTCATGAAAACTTCCCAGTAAGCGAAGGTGTTTTGAAATTCAGAAGAGGATTAGTCCAGATCAAAGTGAGTTAACAGACCTCTATTGCTAAAATATAAATAGATATCATCCCTGGTATATTTTATTATATACAAATTGATTTCCCTCACTTCATGTTTTTAAATATAAGATAGATGGTGAAAGGAAATTCATAAAATGATTACTCCCATCTAGTCCAAAAAGAGATGATTAAAGGAAATTAATTAAATGATTGCCCTCATCTCAACATTTAAATACAAAGTTACTAATTGAAGTGGTGAAAGAAAATTCGATATGGGAATTAGATAACTTCACTGGGGTACTGAATAGGCTCGCTGGCAGTGAAGCAATGTCTATGATATCTACAAGGTTGTTATACATGTATTATAATGTACTCTGGCAACTAGTTTTTCTTCAAACTAGATATACATTCTAATCCAACACGAGACTCCCTCTTTAAAATATTAAAATTTCTTTGCCTTGATGCAAATAAAATCGAACAAAATCTGATAGATTGGTTAAGGTTGTTTTGATTATCTCAAGGAGTTCTAAAATCAGTTTTAATAAAATGAAGAAATTTAAGCCTAAATTTAATATTGATGAATGATTAAGTTTTGAAGGTTTTCAGAGATATAGATGAAGTCCCAAGTCCTTCTGTGTGTTTTCATTCAGAATGTGTTTCACAAAATTACATTAATGAATCCATTTACCCAATAAAGGCACTTGGTCTACTGTTCTTCTCGTCCCGCAAGGAGACGAGATCCCTAGATGGAGCCTATGTTGAAACATATATATTTTTCTAAGCGTTAGACTGAAATAAGTTTCTTTCTTGTTTAAATAAGGACAAACGCACACTTGGATACCACTGTTGATAAAGACTTATGATTAATCCAACAATCTAAAATCCTTAAAAGTTATGGAGTTGCCCATTTGTTAAAAAGTCAAATCGCTAAAGACATCCTTCAAAGTGTCGGGTTTCGAGGTTTCGCGATACTAACAGTCAGACATGTAAAGAGCCCCAAAGTCTCGATATATGAAGTCGCAAAACTAGATTAAGTTAAACTGGGTTAATTAAACGATTAAAATGATTAATGATATTTAAACCTTATCGCAACTTCGTGTTTCAGGAATCCTGGCTTGAATGACAACTTAAAATCCTGATACCTAAAGTCATGAAACCCTTAATTAATCGTGATTTAAAAAAAATGTTAAACATGATTAATATTAATTAATCAATCGCGATTTCACGAGTCGGGGATCATAGAATGAACTGAAATAAGATAGGCCAGGACCCGAAAACCCGAAATGGATTAAGGTTAAACATAATTAATTAACAATATAAACTCAATTTATTAACAAAATAAAACATTCTTATCTAACTGTTGAGTTTATGTCGTTTTTGCGATACGGGTGATTTCAAATTTCATTCATACTTTTCCGATCATGAAATATCGACCATTAATGACATTAAATGGCCAGCCTGGGGAAATGATCTCAAATAAGATCCTTCTTTAACGCCCAAATCTTTTGATTAAAAGAATTAAACGCATTTTCAATGAAGGTATATGCAAATCGATGTGTTTAAGGAAAGAAAGGTTTTTTATTTTTAATTACATTCGCATTTTGGCAGAACTTGCTTAGCAAGACACTCAGTCCTATGCATTTTCTATGACAAATAGCAAGTTTCTGAGAACTACTACCATGCCACCACAAAAAGTAATTACAGCAACTTGTGAAAGTTCAGTTCAGAACTCAAATGTTTTCTCCGACACCTCGCCTAGGAGCATAGACACAGTCAAAACCTGGACACATGTATTCAACATCCTACAGTATGAATTGGTAAACTGCCCAGATGATTCAAGTGACAATGAAAAGGAAGACTTATCTATCAAATAAAAGACTATAGCTCAGTCAGAGCTACATAAGGTAGAAACAAGGCCGAGGTTTTTACCCTACAATGATATGATTGGATGGGCACTGGAGCATGTGGATATCCCAACAAGAGCTATATTCAATCCTCAGAAGGTAGTTGTGGGTTCATTTCAGCCAGAACACATACAGGTGATGTACAAGCTGTCTCCAACACCAAACTTCATTTACAATGTCAGTTTCCTAGTGAATTTTAACAAGAAGGAGTGTGATCAATATGGAAAAATCATTTTTGACTTAATCAAGGACTGGTATTGACGCCGCAAAAATTTCAGAGCCGACTCTCATGGCATATACACAATCTCATCGCTAGAACCATAGTTCATGTATATAGTCATGATGATGTGTAGACTCTATGGAAAAGAGAACACATCGCATTTCTTTGTACCATGGGTACCCATTATACACACAGTAGCGGAAGGGTATTCTTTCGATTGGGCCAAGATATTGTCAGACAATCTAGCTAGTGAAATTATAGAATACCAGACACTAAAATTCAAGGGGAAATAAACTTCATTCTTCATGTCATCTTATATTATGGACGTTATCTGTTTCATGACACCTTTCATGCTGATGGGCTAGAGTTGGACTCCAAATAGCGCATAACCAATCCATATTTATCATTCGAAACTCTGGGAAGACAAGGCGAAAGATTTATTCTATGAAATTTGTAATTGGGTAGTGGTACCAATGCACACTGCTATATTTGGTCACCCACCTCCTATAATTTCAGACAAAATTGTAGCTAACCTGGGCAGAGTGGAAGACTGGTACATCGAGGAACACTTCTCCTATATCAAGGTTTTCGGCTGTTCAATTCCTCCATATGCTCTACCATAATTTTTACCAGACTGGCTAGCGTGCTACGAGGTCGTAAAACAAACTGTACTCGTTGGGATTAGCAAATATCTCAAAGTAGTACAGAAAAAGGTATGGCCATATTTTCCCTTACATATTGGTGCATTTTCTTTATTGGATTTCGGCCACTCCAAAGTGGAGGCCGCGCCCTTAGAAGAAATAAAGTTGGTCAACATTGAATTCAAGAAGCACGACCCGCTGAAGGTCATGGGTAACCACATGGCCAGTTGCAATCTAAAAAGGTATGAACACGAGGATTCTCCTCAAGACGAGATTTTTCGAGGAGAGAGACATTATCTGGAGGTCTTAGGTCAGATTCGAGCTCTGTCACCCGATAAAATGATTGAATTCTACGACTTCCATAGGCACTAAAGAAGTAGCCTCCCTAAAGTTTTACAAGGAGGAACCCGGACGTCTCCATCTACACAGAAAACAGAGACCCGAGGTCCAGAAGCCATAAGATCTAGAAAGCAAGAAACCTGGGGAGAAAACTAAGGTCTTGACTCATAAATAAGATACCCAATGACAGATGTATTACGTAATCAGGCCAAAGATCAAGAAGAGACACTAACAAAGAAAGGAGAAGACAGACCATTGTCTACACTAGATAAATCAACTACAGACACAACCGGAAAATAGTCATCAACAGAAATCAGCAACCCCATTCAGTTTATCACGCCTTTACAGTTCACCAGAGGGGACCCCAATGAAGAGGTAATATTCATAGAAGATCTCATGCCTATTCCTACGGAAGAGATACCTCCTTCCGATTTCTTTTTCAGCAAGAAAAGGAAAGTTGTGGTGAAGAGAGAAACGCACCAAAGGGCAGGTGCAGCATTCAAAAGACACAAAGTACTAATTGATGGAGAAGCCTTAGAAGAGGTAGAGTTCATTGAAGAAGTAGCAAGTTCATTGGTGGCTTATGCAACAACCAACCAGTTTTCAGTTGGAACTTTAAAAGAATGGCTGAAGCAAAAAGACTTGCTAATAAAACAATTACAAAACCAAATAAAGACTATAGAAGAGGACGTCAGAAGTGAGTTCAACAAGGGCTTCGAGTAGATGAGAGCTAGCGACAGACAAGAAATTCAACAGCTTAAATCCAACCTGGAGGAGATGCATAATAATGTGCAAGCGAGCGAAGGATGGGTCATCCAGTAGGATGAGTTGGTAAAACAATTACAGGCCAAAGTCAGTTCCACTGAGAACATGGTTGTGGATCTAGCAGTGTTTCAAGCTCATGCATTGGAAGTGTGAAAGAAATTGGAAATAACACAACAAAGCCTTTTTACTAAGGTAGAAATAATTCAAAATCATTTTCGGGTGGTGAACCAATCATTGGATAATATTTGTTTCAAAGAGAGAGAGGCTACTACAGCTAGAACCACTTTTCAAGAAGTGGTTGTATCATCGACCAGAGAAGGAATGGCTGCAGTTCCCAGGTTGTCTGTTTCAGAGAAGATCAGAGGTGATATAATATTGAAGACCTGGGAAGCCAACATAGCCGAAAGTAAAATAACGGCTAAAGAAATCAAAGAGGCTTATGAAGAAGCTTTTCACTCACTTAATAAAGAGTCATTAGGCCTTGGAAAAGTTTATAATTATGAAGTACTAGGGAAAATCAACATAGTAAAACATAAACTTGATATCAAAGCAAGCTTAGAAGAAGATCGGGTTGAACTTTCATAGCTAAAAAAAGTTGACATCACTCAGATAGATAGATGTCTAGTAAAGCCTAATCTGCAGTTAGAGTCAATGACTTCAGAAGACAAAAGAATGGAAGATAGACTACCACAATTAGAAACGAAGTTGTATATTTTTTAGGCAAAAGACATGATAGAACCCTCCAAACTAGTAGCACAATTTGTAGGCAGGTGTGTCGAATGTATTGAGCGAGGAAAAGGGAGTACCTCAAAGGATCAATGAGGTAATATGTATACAGCTCGTTATTAGATATTATCTATGTCTGAGATGGAAAATAAAAAAGTAAAATGCCTTTGCTGGCATGAGAAAGAGACAGAGGAGAACTAAGAAAAATGTTCCAAGTTTTTCATTTTGTAACTGTTTCTTTTTAGAAATAACGAGAATTCCAACCGCCTAGGGTTGAGAATCTTTTGTATAAATAAATACTCAAAAGAGTGAAAAAGGGTTGGTTTCTTTCCATATGTAATTGAGAAAACTCTCCTCATTGAGGATTAATACAAGTACAGACCAGAGATTCCACATTTCGTTCAGTTTGAGTTATGTGTTCTTTTTTCTTTCCACATCTCAACATCTTTTTATATATTTCCTTGATGAATTCATGATCACAATTTAGTACAACATATACTGTGATTACATTTCATTTAGTTATCTGATAGCGAACAATTTTTCCTCTGTATTTACTGTTATTAAATACAAGACCTATAAGTCAATTAGATTTCTATGTTTTATGCTTCATTTAAGGTTATATGATCTATTTTCTTCTTTTGTAACAAAGTAAGATTCTTTTGTAACTGATGCCTTGCTTTGTATAACAACTTTATGTTTTTCTCTCATTACATTCAATACTTTTAATTTTAACTCAGACACAAAAGACGACCTCTGAGTTGTTATATTGTTAATTCAATTTAAGGAATTTTTCTCACATAACTAAGGTAGAAAAAGCAAATATTTAAACTTTCCTTATTTCTTGATGCCTAACATTATGCTTTCAGCCTTAAGTATAAACTCAGGAACAACAAGATTCATTCAAACATTGTTTTCTTTTGAATTTGATAGGAAAAAAAAAGTATAGAGCCATTTTTTATTAATAACCTTAATAATTACTAATAAAGAAATCTAGACATCGAAAATTTTAGATATATAAGTATAAAATATTTTTTAGATCTAATTTAAAATTGAATTAAGGATTCGATCAATCAAAATGAGAGAACCCCAAAATGAACTTGTGATAAACATTGGCAAGGCCTAAGAAATAAATCTCTATTAGAGTCATTGGGGTTGGCCAATCATGAATGACTTATATCTTGACTATATCCACATGCACACCATGTTCATCTATGATGTATATTAGATATTTAATTATTTGCATACCAAATGAACATTTCTCTATATTTGCATATAAATTGTGTTGTTGTAGGGTTCTCAAGATCTGTTAAATGTGTTGCAAATGTTCTACCTTGGTGTTGCTAAAGATGAGTTTATCATCCAAATATATTAACATAAAAGAATTAGTGAATAGTCGCAAGATATCATCCATCATCCTCATGAGTATTGTCAATCACTAGTCAATCAAAGGCATGACCAACCACTCGAAGAATCCTTCTTTAAACTTAATCAAAGTATTCCATACATTAATCTACTCAATTGGTACCTATTGGTGGTGTAACTTCAAATCAATATTTCTAAAATCTTGGCAGCCTTGACCTAATCAAGAAGATCATCAATATGAGAGATTGAATATTAGCTCAGATACCATTTTCAACAACACAGTTATTTCAACTGAGGATGAATACCTTCAATAACCACTCACACAACCAAATCAAAGATCAACACACCAATGTTTTTACATGGTAAAATCTCTATGGGGAAACATCCATGGCACCATCCAATGTGGCCACTCAGAGTAATTTATTAATGCAAAAGAAAAATATTATAGAGAGATTTATGAGAGAGTTTCTCACAATCGATCATCGACAAATGACCCTTCTTGATATTTACATAGATATCATGGACCAATCGGGTGTTAATCCATGGATAAATGTAGTCTTTAATATCGAGGAGAATATGAACTGTCGGACCACTCTATGTTAGGAAAATATCGTGACCATCGGATTACCTAACTATATATGTATACTAAAAAAACATGTTTTTACCTAATGAAAAATTGGACCAACTTGATCTTAACTAACTCCTAAGTCTCTAAATATCCTAACATCCCCCTTAAGAACAACTTGGGATAGGATTGAAATATTTACAAAGGTGACACAATAGGAGAAGGAAGGAGGCATTAGAGACTATCCCCCCTTAATGAAAAATTCCTAAACTCCTAACATAGATCAAAAATTTGAAACCTTCACTTCTGTAAGAGAATTTGTGAAAATGTCTACAAATTGATCTTCTGTAGGTAAGAAGAGCACTTCAATAACTTTATCATGAATGATATTTATGATGAAGTTCATGTGTAGCTCTATGTGTTTGATGCACTAAGGTTGAATTGGATATTTGGAAATCTTGATGGCACTCTGATTGTTTCACCAAAGGGTGGTCAGATGTTGTTGCTGTAATCCAAACTATGAAAGGATCTATCAAAGACACAAGGTTTCATGACTTGCATTAGTTGATGCTCAGTACTCTACTTTGACACCCTCATTACCAAGAAATATTTCAAGGAGGAAAAGAAGGTTGATATCATCATTATCAAGGAAGAATCTGGAATACTTGTCAATATTCATGGAATAAGGAATCAAAAAACCACTCTTCAACAAGCTATTATCAGATACCAACAACTAGTACAAATCACAAAAGCTTCAACAACAATACATGGAATCAAGGAAAAGAAAATTATGCAAAAACTAGCCACCAAGGATCACGACAAAAAATAATTGATTTTGGATGGATGGATCATCATAAAATGAAATGCATAAAGAAAGAACATAATAAAATCATATTACTTGGTTTCATCACATGTGAAGCATTTAATTGAAAAGATTTGAGGACAAAGCTTTTTGAAGGAGGGTACTATATTATGACCAAAGGGGAGCATAGATAGGGTTAAATGTATATGATATGACTCCAAGGGAAGGAATATATGGGGATAAATGTACATGTAATGTTTAAATATATATGTAATAGGGCCTACCTAATAGTAAATGGGCCTCATGTGTAGGTGTGAATAGGTATATATAGAGCTCATGTATTCATTATTGTAGACATGTGAATTGTGATGTATAAATGTATTTGGTTATTTGGAGGAGGCTCTCATATTATTTAAAGAGTTATTGCGTAACTTATCTATCTTTGAGTTGTTCTCCATGCTCACATTATGTACATGGTGTGTACTTTTGTTCTATTCTGATAATCTAAGAATTTGTATCACCACATACATGCCCAACTGAAAAGTATTAAACAAAGGCTGAAAAAATAAACTGCAATATACTTTCGATCATAACGGTTTCCAGTCCAATATGAATCAATGAAACCAACCAATAAAATTTTCCTCCCTGATATATAATGTATCTCGAACTGAACTATACCCTTGACATGCCGAAGTATCCTTTTAGCTGCTTTCCAATGGATTTCATGGGTTGTTTTCATATACCGAGCAACAAGACCAACAACAAAGGAAATATCAGGACATGTATGAGTCAAGTATAAGAGGCTACCAACTAACTGACGATACAAAGTAGCATCAACCTCGAGAGAAGTACAAGTGGCGACAAAATTAACTCCAAAGTCCTCAAATGGAGAAGGGGGTGATTTTGAATCTTCCATGCAAAAGCATTGAAGAAGGTCACAATCATACTTAGACTAGGAAAGAAAAATTCCTTCCTTTTTTTGAAAAACTTTGAGGTCAAGGAAATAGTGCAAATAACCTAAGTCGATCATTTCAATTTTTTTCTTAAGGTTGGATTTCACATGTTTTAAAGGTTTTGGGTCACTACCAGTGAGGATAAGGTCATCAACATAAAGAAAAAGTATTATGAGATGGCTTCCTAATTTCTTGGTATAGATATTAGGGTCAAAATGACAACTAGAAAAGTCGATATCAAGAATAAAGTTCTCCATTTTGGCATACCAAGATCGAGGAGCTTGCTTAAGACAATAAAAACATTTCTTAAGGAGACAAACAAAGATGAATTCATTTTGGACATAGCTAGGAGGTTGTTCCATGTATATTTCTTCTTGTGAATCCCCATGTAATAAGGTGGATTTTACATCCATTTGATGGACCTCCCATTTATGTGAGGATGCAAGGGATAAAACAAGGCAGATGGAATTCATTTTGTCTATAGGGGAAAAGGTTTCATTATATTCAATGCCTTCAACTTGGGAGAATCGTTTGGAAACTAACCAAGCCTCGTGTCTTTAAACACTTCCATGTGATGCATACTTAGTTTTGTAGAGTCATTTACATATGACAAGTTTTCTTCCTTTTGGAAGAGGTACAAGATCCCAAGTATTTATTTCCATTAAAGAACGATACTCTTCATTCATTGTTGAACCCAAAACTAGATGACTTGAATCTTCTGCAAATGTCTTTGGATTAGGATTCTCTAAACCTTGAGCCAAAGGAGAATAGGCTCACTAGAACTATGAACATGTATGATGCTTGATATGAAGGATCACTGACAAGATCACCAACTGTTTCTCATGTTGAACGGACCCATCTAGGAAGCGGTGGTGTTGATGCAGGTTCATGTTCAATGGACTCATCTAGAGGAAGGTGAGAAGGAAGAGGTGGATTTTTATCCTCACTATCATCATCTGAGGAAGAAGAAACTAGAATAGGAAAATAAGATGGCACAAACACCGAAGATGGCTTGCATGTTGAAGAAGAGACAAACGTCTAATTAGGCTCATAGGCCAAGAGATTTTCATCAAATTTAATATCTCTTTGAATAATAATTTCATTTGAATGAGGTTGAAGAAGTGTGTAACCTTTGACGTCTTCAAAATAACAAAAAAAATACACTTTTCACTTTTAGTCTATAAATATTTCCTTTTCTCATCAGGAATGTGAGCCCATGCTACACTACTAAATACAAGGAAGTGGCTTACATCTAGATTAATTTTATTCCATGCTTGTTCTATTGTTATATTTTTAAGATCCTTTGTGGGAGTGTAATTTACTATGTAATTTGCACAGTTAATGGATTCCACCCAATACTTTAGAATAAATCCCTTAGATTGGATCATAAAATTAGTCATTTATTTTAATGTGCAGTTCTTTGTCTTAGAAACACCATTTTGTTGTGGTGTATATGGAATAGTGTGTTTCATTTGGATGTCTTGTGCAGTGTAGTAACTTGTAAAATTGTTGTTCATGTATTCATATCGATTATCTATTCTTAACCTTTGAAGTTGATGTCCATATTGTTTTTCTTCAATGGCCTTATATGCCAAAAACTTGTCAAATACTTTACTCTTAATTCTTAATAAGTAAACCCAAGGGCGTCTAGAAAATTCATCAATGAAAGTTAATAAATACTTGCACCCAGAAAAAGAAGGAGAATAAAGTGGACCACACAAGTCACTATGAATAAGCTGTAAAGGGGATGAGGTGTTCCAAGAGGCACATTTGTCAAAATTGTTCTAATTATGTTTGTCGAGAACACAACCATCACAAATACCATCTCTGAAGGAAATAAGAGGAAGACTAGTCACCTTCTATTGAATACATAGTTGTTGCAATGAGCGATAATTTAGATGAACAAACTGCTCATGCCAAAGTTTTCTCAAGTCATCGCTATGAGAAAAAAAACTGATTGAAAAGATGATGACCCAAAGTTCTCAAACTTGTACAACCTGTTAATATCATCAACAATTCCAGTTGCAAGAAAATGCTTACTATCTTTTAGATCCTTGATTACAATTTGGTGAGGTGAAAACTCTATGGTTTTACCTTCACCTGGATGAGTGATTTGATATAATGATAGAAGGTTGTAGGAAATACTTGGAACACATAATACATCATTGAAATTACCATTATCTACTATTACACACCAAATTCCCACACTTCTAAGTGTCTCACTTAAGTGTCAATTTTTATAATCACTCCCTATAGCTTCTCTGGTGGCATAAAAGGTAGATAAAAAATAGAATATGCACTATAAATCTTAGCAAGAATAACATATATGCATCGATCTTCTGACAGATCTATTTTTCATTCTATGCATAAGAGCCTAAGTGTTTTGAACTTAGTTAAGTAATCTTCAATGAAAGGAAAATCATTTGGACTTAAGGTCATTAAATGATTATCCAACTGGTGGGCTTAGATAATATTGTTTTTACCAAACACAATTTCAAGTTTTTCCCAAGCATCATCAAGGTCATCAATTCCTTGAAGGTGAAACTTTAAATCAGGAGAGATGGACAATCCGATCAATCCACGTGCTATGTCACTCTTATTGGCCCATTTGAATTTATTTTCATCATCATTGGGTTATATCTCTTTCCCCAAGGTAATCTAGTACAACCCTTTACTTCTTACTACAACCTCCATATGGGATTTCCATGAGAAGTAGTTGATATGGGTAATCAAAAGATCAATGGGACATTCCAAATTAAAATATGTAGAAAAATATGAAACTAATGTTTTGGATGGAAATATCTCCAAAAAATAGGGTGTTTAAAAAAAATGGCACCAAAAATGGACTTTGGATGTGAAAGTTATGCCCTTTTTAAAACATGCATACATGGTAACCAAAGAGCCATGTGGCAAGTAGAATTTGGTCCATGTGGTGATACCCCTCATTCTGATAACCTCACTTTTACAAATAAGTTGTTTATGAAGTGACCCACTTTTATAGAATAAGTGGGGATCACTTTTACAATCAATTAACTTAAAATAAAATATTAAAGCTACTTATAGTGATTAACTTTTACAATTTAAGTGAAATACATTTTACAATGGATTCACAAACGTTTTCAAAAAAAGTAACGAAAAAAAAAACTTTAACTCAAGACCTCTTACTTAATAAAGCAACTTTTAACCAAGTGAGCTAGTGCACAACATATTGTATTGTTTAGAATGAGGATTGGGATTGTTGTAGTTGTTGTTGTTGTTGTGGAAGATGACCTTGGAGAGCGTGTTCATAAATTATTTTTATGGAAGATGACCTTACAGAGCATGCTCATAAAAAAATATTTTCACACAAGAAACAATTTTTTCTTCTTGATGGAAACAAGGGTTATATCTTGGTTAGATTACTTGGAAAATGAGATTTTTCCCTTTGTTTCTGATTTACCGAGTTCACACAGGGCACATAACAAAGAGCATACACAAACAAAAAAATATTTTCCGCTATGTTTATGGTTTGTCGAGGTCACATAGAGCATAGGGAAAAGAGCATATGTAGATAAAAAAGAGTATCAACTTGTAAATAAAAAACATAAAACCAAAAAATTATTTCTACAAAAATTTAAAAGGGCATATTCAAGCTTTATACCTCTCGATCAGACTGAAATGGTTGTATATTAGGTAAAAAAATAAAAATTTGAGTGAAACGAAAGACATTCGTAACTGAAACGAGCACTTCGAATGCAATGGAACAATTCTCCCAACCCAAAAATATATGGAAATGACAAAAATGAGAGATGCAACAACATGACTTCAAGATCTCAATCTACAATGGGAGTGGGTCTTCAAATGCACTTTGATACCATGTTCGAAAACACAGGTATTCCAATAGAGGACAAACACCTTTGGTAACCACTCACACAATCATACAAAATATCAACACACTGGTGGTTTTACATGGTAAGACTCGTATGGAGAAAGATCGACAACCGTAGACAACGTGGCCACTTGGAGTAATTTATTAATGCAAAAGAAAAATATTACAGAGATATTTACAAGAGATCTTTTCACAATCGATCATTGGAAAATGACTCTCCATGCTCTTTAAATAGAGATCATGGACCAATCAAATGCTAATACCTAGATCAATGTAGTTGTTAAGATCAAGGAGAATATGAACCGTTGGATCACTTTATGTCGGGAACATATCGCGACCATCTGATTACCTAACTACAAATGCATACTAATGCATACTAAAGAAACACACTAAAAAACACACTTTTACCTAACGACGCATTATACCAAGTTGATATTAATTAAGTCCTAAGTGTCTAAATATCCTAACATATTTTGTTATAATCAATATAGAGCTGTCATGTTCCATACTTCTTCTACAACAACACAATTGAGCTCCCACAAGGTGCAGATCTTTATTGAGTGTGAAAATTTTGGATTATATTTTTATCTAACACTTCATTTCTTCATTATCTAGAAGAGATTATTTGTTTATTGGTCCATTAGTTAAATGAGCACTAGGTTTCAAATAAATTGTGTTGTAAAGTTGGTTGTAATTGATTTCAACCCTAGAATAAGCTCTGAAGCAAGTCAACAGTCACTTGAAGTGATGGGTATATTTTAAGAAGTCTCCAAAGTGGTCCCCTTATGGCGTATCTTTAAGCATGGCCCTCATATGAAGACACTTTAAAGAAGTCTACAAGAATCCCTGAAAATATGGTTAAATGGTTAAGTGGTTAAATGTTAAATGATTAAGTGGTTAATAATTCCCAGAGGTGTGGTCATGAAGCCCAAATTTGTTTGAAGAAAAAGAGTATGAAGGACATTTCAAATGCATGCAAAACCCTCATATATGGATAGCCCTTGTCAAGACGTCTCCAACGGTAGGTGGCACGCCACATGGTTCCTCATGATTGAGCAATTATTCCCTCTTAAAGATGAAGACCTGAAGTATGGTCAAGAATCCCCGGATATAAGGTCAAGAAGTTATAAGTTGAACCTAAAGTCAAGTAAAGGATAAAACGTTGTTGCAAACAAGAAGTTACAAGTCGACGCTAAAGTCAAGTAAAAGAGGTACTAGGAAAGGTATAAATATACATTAAGAACCTCTCATTTTTATCATTCAATCTTCTGATCTATTAGCACAATATTGACAAAAAAATTCAGAGGGAAGATGAAGTGAATAAGGGTGAAATTCCAAGGGAAGATGAAGTCTTATGATGATGTGTTATAGGGTATGCTTTTTAAAGGTCATGTTACCATTTTCGTTATAACATTGTTTCTAGAATGATTTAGATAGTGAAACATGGAGGTTGTTGAGAAGAAATATCAAGGTACATGTGTTACAAATTTTAGCTTCTTGGTCATTGCAATTTTTTAGATACACTCTGTGGAATATAGGGTTTTGACTAGTCCTGCAACTAGTCTCAAATAGGTGTTCCAAGTAAAACAATCATAACTTATTCACAAAGGATCAAAATTCAGTGAGACCAATTTCATTGGAAACAATACAGGCTTTAGTATTGTTTATGTGAGTTTCATAATTAGATATCAAATATTGATCATGTGGCCTGTTGTACAAGTTCACTCTCTAGAATAGGCCATAATTCACGAAGGTCTTCCATTTTCACTATATCACCTTTTCAGTGATGAATAAAGAAGCTAAAATTGGAGGAGTTTCAGAGAATATATCAAAGAAGATTGAATATAATGTTTAGACTAATCTAGAAACTACTCCCAAACAGGTGTTTGAGACAAATTTAAGAAGTGTTGTTGGGGTTTGTGACTAATCCACAAACTACTCCCAAACAAGTGTTCAAGATAAATTTAAGAAGTGATGTCGGGGTTTATATGTGGACCCATGTGGACCTAAAATCTTTATGTGGATCCATTTTCTAAGTGGACCCAGGTTGATGATGTTGATGTATCAGTTGTGGTGGATCTAGTTTTGATGATGTTGATGTATCCATTATGGTGGATCTAGTTTTGATGATGTTGATGTATCAGTTGTTGTAGATCTAGTTTTGATGATGATGATGTATCAGTATCAGTGGAAGTTACAATGACATGTTGAGTTTGGTTTTTGATGATGATGATGTATCAATATCAATGATAGTAACAATGACAGGTCGAGTCTCATATTTATATTTTGGGGAGGAAGGAAGGTGAAAAGAAAGGGGGTTGAAGCCTCCTTCCAATTGGATTCATAGACTATAGGTAGTTGGATCTTCCTTCAAGTTGGAGTCTGTAAATCAGGAGGTTGGATCCTCATTATAGCTAGAGCTAGAGAATTTGGGGAATTGTAGCTTACTTCAGGTTGGAGTGTGTAAATCAGGGGGTTGGTGCCTCCTTCCAATTGGTGTTGGAGAATTTTGGAATTTGGTGCTTCCTATGAATGTAATATTTTGATATATAAAAAATAAATTCGTGGTTTTCTACCATTTGGGTTTCCACATAAAATTATGGTGTATTGTGTATCTATGGTTGTATGTTTATGATATATTGAATGAAACATTATTTTGAATGGATAAGTGATAAATTATTGAAAATGTAATGTTTACAAGTTGTGATTAAAAGTGGTAAAAAGTTCTCAATACTATTTCACCCTCCCCCCCCTCAATATTAGTGAATATTCCAACAATTGGTATCAGAGAAGGTCCTTCCGAATTGGTCTAATAATTAGAAGGTATATCATGTATATCATGGAGTGAACCAATAATGAAACACCAACGTTTGATGGTCAAAATTATGCCTTCTAGAATAGAAGGATGAAAACATTTTTACATGCATAGGGATTTGATGTCTGGAAAGAAGTAGTAGATGGATACATGACACCTGTCATTCCCCCAATAGATAAAGATTGAAAGAAACTCAGTGAAAACAATTCAAAGGATAAAAAATCTATTCTGAATGGCTTGGTTGATTCAGTATATGTCAAGGTTATGCATTGCGACTCTACAAAGGATCTTTGTGACAAACTTCAAAATGTTTGCAAAGGATATTCCAAAGTCAAATGGGACAAGATTCAAACTTATAGAGGTCAATTTAAACAACTGAAAATGAAGGAAGATGAAGATATTGCAGCTTATTTTCTGTGATTTGTTGAAATAGTGAATGTTATTAAAGGACTGGGAGAAGCAATTAAAGAACCAATAATTGTTCAAAAGGTACTAAGGTCTCCTCCAATGATATTTGATCCTACGATTTCATCCCTAGAAGAAGATATTTATACGTTGAGCATGGATGAGATACATGGAATCCTTACATCTTATGAAATGAGAACAAAGCAGGATAATCCATCTAGGAAGGAAAAATATTTAAAATAATCCAAGAAGACACGAAAGAATAAGAAAAATACAAAATAAAATTGTAGGTGTAGTGGTGATTCAGACAAAGATGAAGAAATATCCAACTTCATGAGGAAGTTGAAGAAAGGAACTGACAAGTAAAAATTTATGCTTCCCTTAATGTGCTTTAATTATGGTAAAATTGGTCATTTTTTTTTTAAATGTCCTTATGTTAAGAATTCAGATAACAATGAAGAGAAATTTTCCAAGAAATAAAAGAACTATCAAAAGGGAAACAAGAAAGTTAATAAAATAAAAGCCTTCAAGCAAATCCTCTACTCAAAAGAGGATAGTTCATCATATGATGAGGATAATGATAGTGAAAGTGACTCAAAAAAACTTATGTTCATGGAAATGGAAACTCAGAAAGAAACCCTTGAAGGTGATGAAGAAGAAGGTGAATTATATCTTGAAGAAAAACTAATCAACGCCTTAAGTGAGATAAAAAGAGAAAGGAAGAAAAACATTTCACTCAAGGAAGAATTGATCAAGCTAAATGAGGGTTCTCAAAATCCCAACAAAAGCTCTGAAAAAGTGCATCAAATGATTATGAATCTACAGGTCCAAGTAGAAGAATCCATAAGGATTGAAGAAACACTCAAAAATCAATTGGAAGAAAAGGAGAAAATGAAGGAGAGATTGGAACAAGAAATATTCTCACTAAGAAAGGAAGTTCAAAAGAAGGACATGCATCAGAATAACACCAAAATATTGGATGAAATCATCAGCATTTAAAGGAAATTCTGGACTAGGATACAAGCAATCTTATACTGAGAAAGATTCAAGCTCCATAAAAAGAAGAAAAGAATAAGATCATCCAATCAGAAGGACAAGAAATCAACAACTAGTGTTGGATAGGACTTAATAAGAAGATTACATAAGAAGCATATCTCAAAGAAGACCTTCTAACTTCATGAATCAAATAATCTTCAATCATTGTGAATGAAACTACATAAGAGAAGATTGTGATCAGCTAAGGCATGAATTAATAAGGACTACATCACAAACAAGATGATTTACTCCTAGGTGTCTATTAAGCCCTAATATTGGCTCATTACCCCTTAACTGGGGCATATTATATTAGTAATGTTATTTTATTTATGTCGGCTTTAGGCCATTAGTTGTAATTCTACCTCCTAGTCTCCTATATATACCAAGGAGACATTTTCATTTTGAATCATCTTGTACTTGAACATTTAAGTGGGGTAAAAGGAGGTTGCCCCCTCGAAGAGGCTTATTATCTGAAATTATCTCTTTTTCAAGGCGTTGAGTACTTTTTCTGAGGTTTTTCTATGCTATATTGATATTTGGTTCTTAACATATGGTATTAGAGCTCAAGGTCTTGGGGTTTCGCTTCTACATCTGAGACACCTTGGAATTTTCGTTATAACTTTTTCTCTACAACGTTTCAGAAGGAACGGATTGAAGGATATTTATTAGATGGATAAAGGTACGTTGAGTTAAAAATTCAGCTCCTGAGGCCTTATTCTTTCGAAGATACAACCTATACAAGATAGGGTTCTGGAATCATCCTGAACTAAGTCATTGAGGAATTTGCGCTATAAAAAAATTTCTGTAATGTTTCAGAGCCTGAAATATGGAGGCTATTTATAGAAATTAGTAAGGTATCTATGGTAAAACTTTCAGCTTCTGGGTCATCTTAAATTTGTAGATACACCCTGTGTAAGATAGGGTATATGACTAGTCCTATTGACTAGTCTCAAGAAGGTTTTCTAGGTAAAACAATCATAACTTCTTCCTAGAGTATTCAAATTGAGTGGGACTAGTTTCATTGGATCTTGGATAGTCTGTAGTATTCCTGGTGCAAGTTTCAAAATTTTATATCAATTATTTTGTGTGGGGCACGCTATACAAGTGAGATCTCATGGAAAGGCAAAAAATCCTCAAGTTGTGGGGAAGTTACCATAAATTCCACTTGGCACATCCAATTTTGATCAAACCTGTTGCATTGCAGAGAAGAAATATCAGAGAACTACACAAAATAAAGTTTCATACCCGAAAGGGCCGAAACTTGGGAGATACAACAGAAGAAATATTGTCTAGCAAAACCACCTCAAAATCAAGGTTCAAAAGTGATAGTTGGCCAACATGCCACTAAAAAAGGGAACTTCTACACCAAATAAGCCTCCAGAAAATCCTACTTGGACTATTGATGAAGGTGAAGAAATGCGTAGGGACATAAATGAACTACAAAAGAAGATGGATTCAATGGAAGCTATGTTGGATACTAAGATGGATGGTTTAAAAGGGGAGATCATGGAAGTATTGAAAAAA